>JADRCD010231096.1:0-12454 GCA_019843815.1 Montemys delectorum
TGGAGGGTGGATAGCAGGGGATAGCACCACAGGGTTCAGGATGATGAGAGCACACAGACTTTTCTCTTGGAGGCTAGACGATAACTTTACCTATTCCATAATAGAATCTGTCTTTAAAGGGTTAGAATTTTCACCATCAAGGCTGATTTGTAATGTGTCATAGCTGATCCTAGCTATGATTCTCTGGCACTATGTCAGTCAACAGTGAAACTGATATTCCTAATTCCTCAAAGCAATGGCATCCATTTGGACACCTAAACCACCTAAATATGTATTGAAAACTAAGACAAATTAATAGTCTATCATGTTGTATCTTGTCTTTGATCCATGTTGACATGTTTTCTTTTCCTATCTGTTATCCTCAACATTTAGACAAAATTTATGACATTTTAATACATATTTCTGACCTCTCTTCATCTTACAGTTATGACTTCCTAATTCAAAATCCTCAGTTCAACAGAGTCCTGCAGATATGTCTATTAAAAGTAGAAAAAAGATTGAAGTTCTGGAAGTTAAAAGTCCTCAGTCTTATGAGTATTGGCTGGCAATATGGCCTTGGGTTGGTTACCTAACTAACTACACTGGGATCTTTTTATGTCTGTAATTGTTGTAATATATGCAATTTACCTAAAGCAAAATATATTATAAAAATTGTTAGGAGAAATCACACCTGGGAAGGTCATTTTGAAGAACAATGGTGACCAGATAGTAACTGTTCTTAAAAGAAATGGTTCCCCAAAATACCCATGGAAGGAGTTGCAGAGACAAAGTGTGGAGCAGAAACTGAAGGAAGGACAATCCAAAGACTGTCCCACTTGTGAATCCTTCCCAAAAAGAATCAACAAACTCAGACACTACTGTGGATGCAAGCAAGTGCTGGCTGACAGGAGCCTGATACAGCTGTCTCCTGAGAGGCTCTGACAGTGCCCAACTAATACAGAAGTAGAGGCTCACAGCCATCCACTGGACTGAGCACAGGGTCCCCAATGAAGGAGCTAGAGAAAGGATCCAAGGAGCTGAAGGGGTTTACAGCCCCATCGGAGGAACAATATGATCTAACCAGTACCCCCAGAGCTCCTAGGGACTAAACCACCAACCAAAGAATACACATGGTGGGACTCAAGGCTCCAGCTGCATATGTAGCAGAGGATGGCCTAGTCGGTCACCAATGGGAGGAGAGGCCCTTGGTCCTGTGAAGGTTCTATGCCCCAGTGTAGGGGAATGCCAGGGCCAGGAAATGGGAGAGGGTAGGTGGGTGAGCATCGAGAGGGGAGAGGGAATAGGGTTTTTTTTTTTTTTTCAGAGGAGAAACCAGGAAAGGGGAGAACATTTGAAATGTAAATAAAGAAAATATCTAATAAAAAAAAAAAAGAAAGAAATGGTTCCCATGTCCTCTCACCCTAGAGAAGCACACTGACATTCATGAGAAGGTTGTGACCCAAGGAGCAAGCCCACTGGGATCTGTGCAAAAGTAGATTGGCTTTACTTTTGCAATTTATGTCCAGTGCTTGGGATTGAACACAGGGCCTCAGGCATTCCACCACTCTAGCACTGGGTGAGTGTTACAGTGGTCTCTGGTGCTCAGGGATTGGAATTTTCTTTCTTCACAATATGTCGTTCATAAGAAATAGTTGGCAGAGCTCTGCAATTAGGAAGGAAAATAGAAATCAATCACTAACCAAAATATTAACAAAGTGGATCTTTAAACCTTCTGCACGAATTCTCTGTCACTCCTCAGCTATGCCTCTAAAAGAAAAAAAAAACACTCGAAATGTGGCTAATTCAAAGATCCAGTTAACTGGATCTGGTTAATCTAGATTTTCTTATTTCTAAACCATTTCATTACAAATTTTTATTGGTGTAATTGCTCCAGCTCCTGTTCCATATGGTGCCTTCTGTCCTTTAAGCTCAGCTTACCCTGAGAAGAGTTCTCCCCGCCAAGGCAGGCTGCATACTTAGTCTTAGTGCTTCAATGAAGATGGCATTTCAGTCTCCTGTTTGTGAGCTGGTACCTTTTCCTATATTTTTTATTTTTAAAAGTCCAGTTCAAGTTTTTCCCCCTTTCATGTCCTCATCTGAGGCACCATTAAAAAATGTGACTGAAAGAGAATCTTTACCCATAGAAATTCTCACACATACTGAATGCAGCCAGCCTTTCATTTTCCTGGTTGCCTGCCTGTCTGGTATATTGGAAATGAAGGAAAGTGGAAAGTAGAAAGCAACTAGTTTCTGCTGAAGGGAACAAATTCTACAGTTATGAAGCTGTAAGGAAAAGCACAATGAAAAACAATCTTTGTATCAGGAAAGAAAGCAATTCTCAGCAGGAAAGGCCAACAGGAAAGCTTAGAAAACATTCGAAATGGGCAGCCATGGCACAAAGGCAAGAGGGGGCTTCCTACTGTAAGGTGAACCAGGTGTCCTCCGGGAGAAGGACATGAGCACTCTTGAGATTAGTTATTGGAAGTGCGTTATCAGCCCGCCTCCCTCTTCGGAGCAATTATAGCTTCCACTCAGACCATCTACCTTTTCGTCAGAACAGCAAGGCAAGGTACCTGCAATGTCATTAATTAAGATGCCATTTGTAGCACTACTGTGAAGGATAATCACTTGTTAGCTTAGCATGGGAATTCGGGACTTAAAATATTTACATGGCAAGCTCTCGGCTCTGATTCAAACTGATGACAGAAAGAAGCGAGACCTTTGAAAGGAAGCAAATACTTTTCAAATTTCAGCAGGATTTGAAATTAATTAATGGGCTGCAGCAACTAATAATTCTTCATGATTTCATATCTTCTACATCAGTTGTTCCTTACAAAACAGATGGAGTCGTATTACTTACGTGGCATTGGAAAGAGTAAAAAGGACAGCATCGACTTAACAAGAATCTTCCCTTTATACTCAGGAAAGTCAATAGCCGTGACTTAAAGCACAAGGGGCTCGGACTTAGTATCAGCTTTTAAAAGATGCTGAAAACTCTCCTCCTCCATACCACGTTAACGAAGAGATACTAATAGCATCTCAGGAGTTGAGAACGTGTCGAGGATCATCTTTCTTTAGCTGATGAGAAAATGGGGCAGAGACGCTTCTGTGATTTAGTTAAGATCAGATGTCAGTAAGTAAGCAATCTCAAAAATCAGAGCCTCTCACTTCTCAGTTGACAGTCCCAGCCAGAGGCTCAGTTCTCTGGATATTGTGTGAGAAAGAAACATGACAGCATCAAGGTCTGTGAGACCTCATTCTAGTATTCCACAGTACACACACACACACACACACACAGAGGAGAGAGGTGGGGCGGGAAAGGAGAGAGAACCTTTGTTCTCAAAAAAGATATTTTTCATAGTGCCATTTGATAGACCTAATTTTTTTTTAAAAAAATAGTTATTTGAAGAAGAAAAAGAAAAGAAAAACCAATATATGTCTGATGCAGCTACACCTTATACTATCCATATGGATAGTTGCTCTGTGCTCTTGGCCAGCTCCTATAGATGTCTCCCTTTCTTAGTATACTATTTTCCTGAGTTTGTTATCCATACTTATTCACAAGCTTAGGGGATGTAATTATTTAGTATCATCTTGTGATGCATCTGCACGCTTCCCTCACCTAAGCTGGCCAGGATGTCAGTCACCTTTTCGTTCACTATGTAATATTGCCGATGTTACCCATCCGTTAATGTATCAGTTGCTTGTCTCCTTGTTAATAGAAAATGCTTAACAAACACAACTCAAAGAAGCAAACTGGTATTTTGGCTCACATTTTTTAAGGGTGTAGTCCACCAAAGAGAGGTGTTGTAGCACTGAGGTACCATGTAGCTCATACTATACAGAAGAGGTACAGTATGGAGAGTGGCCCAAGCTGTGACAGCAGGACCTTGGGGCAGCTGGTGACATTGTGACTGGTGTTAGGAAACAGAAAGAGATGACTTCCGGTATTCCATGTACTTAGTCCTTTTTATTCAGATCAGGACCACAACCTATGTGATAGTGATACTGTGCTAGATGGTTCTATGTCAACCTGACACAAGCTAAAGTCTTCTGAGGGGAGGGGAACTCAATTAAGAAAATGCCTCCATCAGAGAGAACTGTAAGAAAGCCTGGGGGGCGTTTCCTTAACTAGTAATAGATGAAGGAGGGCCCAGCCCATTGGGGGCAGTACCATCCCTAGTTTGGTGGTCCTAGGGTCTATAAGAAAGCAGGCTGAGCAAGCCACGGGTGACAGTAAGCAGCATCCCTCAGTGGCTTCGGCATTAACCCCTGCTTCCAGGTTCCTGTCCCATTTGAGTTCCTGTCCTGGCTTCCTTCAATAATGGACTACTATGTGGAATTCTAAACTGAATAAACTCCTCCCACAACTTGCTTCTGGTCATGGCATTTTATTGCAGCAGTAGAACCCCTAAAGGGTAAGCTTCCCTTTATATAGCGACTTCTTATAAACATTTCTGGAAATTTCCTTGTGGAAATAGTTTATATATTGAAGACTCCCCAAAATCTTAACAGGTCTAGTGTACTCCCAAAGCCTAGTGTTCAGAGTGTCCTCTGTGACTGAAGTTAATACCTTTACTGTGAGCCTCTGCAGATTTTTTTAAAATTAAGAATAAACTTCTAATATGCAAAATGGAGGTATGACAGGAAACCAAGAAAACATAAAACTGAAGCGTGACTAAAACTCAACAGGAAAACAAAAACAAAAACAAAAACAAAACAAAACAAAAAAAACTCTGAAGATCTATGTCCAGCCTCTGGAGCCTATAGAAACACCATTTGGTCTCCATTGGGCACACACAGTCTCACCTCCCAGGTCTACCTCCTAGAGCATATATGTATCTCTCTTGAATTATCTCCACTTTATAGCTGTATCTTTCCCTGGCAGGTATATCCAAATTCCCAAAGTGCTACTTATATCCAAATTCCTTGGGTTGCTAAGGCATGTTAGCAACACACAGCTTTACAGACTGGTACAACCAACCAGACTCCTTCAGGAAATCTGACCCTACGTCCATTTGCTTGATCTCAGCAGCTTTCTGAAGCTTGGTTCAAGACTCTGAAGCCCTCTAAGTCTTGCATTTGATTTGTTTTCAAAAGTAGTACCACGTGCATGACACCTCCAAATTCTGCTGCTAGCTCAAAATACAACCTGGTCCTCTTTGATCACAGCTGTAGTGGTTTCTGTTTACCTTAGCTGCCCAAACTGGGGAAACCTTTGCCTGCAGGGTTGTTGTTAAGCAGAGGATCCCTCAGCTGAATCCTTAAACTACATTCTGTCTTATCAAATGAACTTGCACTTTTACAAGTAGAAGCTATGGATGGTTCAGGTCTTGCTGTCAGTTTAAGACTGTGAGGGTTTTCCTTAACTATAGTAATCTCTTTAAAAATAACATGTTTTGTCTAAACCAGTGGTTCTCAAATCTCCCTAATGGTACAAGTCTTTAATATAGTTCTTCATGTTGTGGTAAACCCCCAACCATAAAATTACTTTCACTGCTACTTCATAACTGTAATTCTTCTAGTGTTATGAACTGTGATGGATGTGGATATCAACCATGTGAAGAAAAAAGTGGGATGGAGAGCGAGGTGCCCCAGGCTCCTGTGCATCCTCAAAGAGTCCTGATCTGTCATACACTGCAGTAGATCTAAGATGGCTCCTAATACATACGTGAGACAGCAAAAAGGATCCAAAGTCAGGGTGGTGGCTGCATCCCTTCTTCACAGAAGTCATAACAGGTGACAATGTCCCCCCCCCCCCAATCACCTGCTCCTTCAGAGCAATCTCATTAGGAGAGCTTTCATTGGAGACTATGTGAGTGTGACAAAGTACAATTATCCAAGGATTTAGGGGCTTGGTCCAAACCTGTATTTATGCTTATGTACTGTGCAGGAAGAACAGATCTGCCACCTGATATTGTTCTCCAGTGTCTGATTACCAGGATTTGTCATGTGACTCCATCACCTCTCATCCCCCACTTCTTCAGTCCTGTTCCCACAGTGAATCATCATGTAATTATTTGATATGCAGGATGTATGATATGTGACCCCTGTGAAAGTGTTGTTGAATTTCAAAGGGCTCATGACCCACAGGTTGAGAACTACCAGGCTGATCTATCGTGGTCAGACACTTTACATTTTTATCCCTTCCTTATTGTTCTGCACATCATATAAAAGCTGGTGTGCTGTGCTGCCGTGGATGGCCTTCCACTAAACCAATCAGGCAATTCAGTTTTAAATTCAGTCTCATGGAAGTTTTCAGGACGTGAGCAGAATGCAGTCAGTGTGTTTGCCAGAACATAATGCCCATGGTACCTAGCCTGGTTCTAGATAGAGTCCCACATAGGAAACCTCACAGTCCTTCTTGCTGCTGTGAGTTTCTTTTGGATATCCTGGTCCACTGAATTCCCATCGGAATGGCCCAATAAGCTCAGTTCCAACCACCGTTGGGTTTCTCTAGCTTGCAAGGCAAACCAGTTCCCAAGGCTTCTGAACCATATGGCCAGCTTTCTCACAACAACACCCCACTCGCAGTCCTAATGCTCTGTATTAGTTACTTTTATTGTGACAAAATCCTTGACAACTTTAGAAAGGAAAGGCTTATTATGACTCATAATTTAAGGGTATCACCCATCCCTCCTAGGAAAAAGGGAGAGTGGCTATTGCACAAGACTAGGAGGCAGTAAATCACATTGTGTCTGCAGTCGGGAAGGCGGCAGATGAGTTCTGGTGCTACACTCAATTTCAGAGTCTTTTCATTCACTCTAGGCCACAATCCTATGGGAGGGCACCAGACACTTGAGGACTGTCTTCCCACTTCTGCCACACCTCTGTTGAAATGCCCTCACAGACATTTCCAGAAGTTTGCCTCCTTGTGGTTTCCAAGTCCCATTAAGTACACAATCAAGATGAGTCATGCAGCTAGTCCCTCACCCGTGGTCATCTAGGGCATTGGATTGACATTATCACAGCTGACCTTGAGTTTACTTCCTAGTAGCTCCAAAATGTAAGAGCAGTCAGCTGGCAATCTCTGTATGCTTAAGGGAAGCCTTACGTAGTTACCTTTAAACGAAAAGATGAGAGTTCAGTGACATTTTGTTAGAGAGCACATTCATATAACTTTTGCTAGACTATATTACTATAATTTTTCTGCTTTATTATTGTTGTTTGTTTAATCTCCTCCTGTCCCTAATATATAAATTAAACTTAATCGTAGTGTGGGAAAAGGACACAGCATCAATAGCACTTCAATACTTCAACATCCCCTGGAGATCTCAGAGCCATCCCCCGCAGAGGAGGTCGACTACTGTATTCATGTTCTAAGTAGATGAAGGGACGTATTCTAAAGCAAGCATGTAAAAGGAATTGCATACCTCCTGGAAAGCAATCCACACGCATCTACTCTTTCCTCTGCTGCCTATGTGCTCTAAAATCCCTTTCAAAGGAACCATTTGTGTTTCTGACATTAATGGTAAGACAGGCTCAAGCCTTTATAAATGAAAAAAAATAGCTATAAGGATTTTTGTCAGTATAGTATTGTAGCTATTACAGATTTTCAATTAACCTTTGTTCCTGCTTGGCAAATATCATAATGGTCAGACTCCAGCACTGTACGCTATGTCACGATGTATAAGATACAGCCAAAGATTTAACTAATACTGGAAAACATATTTTAGGATAAAGAAATTGGCTTAATTTTTCACTTGTATAGAAATGATGATGAAAAGAGAAAAATTTCTCTATCTGACATGTAAATATTATCTCTCAATGCAGAATTAAGTATGGTTAATGCATTCAAGCATAAAGTCATCGCCAAGCTGCGCTTAATCCAGTACAAGTAGAATGCTTCTCCTAGATGTTATATAAATCACACAGAGGGAACAATATTTTCCTTTCATAACCCACAACATCTTTGGACATAGTAGAGGCTCAAACTTATACTATATACAAATAAACAGTAGGAAAGGTATAAAATAATTTTTCAGGGATCAGCTTTCTGAATTCTGAATATGGATCACTAGAATTCTGCAAAAAAAAATTAATATACCATTCTATAAAATGATGTCAGTTATCACATTTACTACTCCCTGGTGTCAGAAAGGTCAAGAAGGACTACAGAGAAACGCCATAGGGCCACAAATTCATGGAATGCTTTAATAATTACTGCTTTTACCTTATCATCGGCTAATGAACAGTGTTCTGTTCTCTGGAAGCCAAGGTTTGACTAAACTCAGGAAGCTGTTGATTACTCTGAAAGCTCATGAAGCAACCACATGAGCGTATACTCTTTAATTCAAATATAGATCTTTAATGAAAGATAAAATATTCTTCCTTAATATACTAGATGATATGATTCCTGTCTATTTATTTCCTCAACGAACTATCATATTTCTTTGAAATCTTGAATTCTGATACTGAGTTGAGAGGCTTAATGACGCTCCAACAGGTACTGCTTACAGAGAGAATTCAAATGTTGCCAAACAAAAAGTTCTCACAATGAGAAACATTACCTGTCTTAACTTAACCTTGTTTATTCCCAAGGTAGATAACTCATCAAGAATGGCTTTATGGTTGGAGTGTGAAAGGCACCTCCAAATAAACATATATATTGATGTCTTAAAACCCTGGTCTCTAGCAGGTAGTGTTATTGAGAGGGGATTGAATCTTGAGGCTACTAATTCCATTGATAGGTTAATCTACTGAAGCATTCATACTGACTGGGCCATTAGGAGACTGATAGCCTTCCTTCAAATGCTCTGTGTCATTCCTAGCCTCATTTTCTGTTTCTGCCTCCTCCTCCCTTTCTCTCCGCCTCTCTCCTTTGTTCCCTATTAGCTGGCTACTAAGGAATAGCAGCTTTGCATCCCATGCATTCCTGCTGCCATGATGGTGCATTTCTCCAGAGGCCCCACATGAAGGACAGAGGTAATCGTCAACTGAAATCTTTATCACATGAGCCAAAATAACTCTGTTTTCATCTGAAGTTATTTTTTTCCAGGTATTTCTGTCACTTTGGAAGAAAGCCAATTAACACCATCAGCAAACGCATGTCCTCTGGACACCTTCAGAGAGTTTCATGACAAGAGGCAGTTCAAACAGAGCTGCAAGTTTTTCTGGAAATGAGGGACGATAACAGTTCCAAAGGATGAAGATTGCAATATTCATCCTTTGGAATTGAATGATGGGTAACTCTCTGCCATTCTACGGAAAATTACTCCCGTGATTCATGGAGAAGTCAGGCAGGAAAGCAACAACCAGATCTGTCAGGAGTCAGATAAAGCCCAAGGGTTTTATCCAGGCACAGTATGCCTCCAATACTCTAGACAGTTACAGGAAACTGGTAGTGTAGACTTGTGGTGAGGAGGGGGTGGCCACATGTCTCCACTTCTCTTCCTCTGCTCCTATAGGAAGCGCTCTTCCTTCAGGCCATCCAGACATCCCTCACCAGTACACAGTCATGTTAGATCAGAGAGGCTGGGTGGGTGTGGGTCTCCTCTCACCTCACAGTTGATTCCTCTTCTTTCACACATGTAAGAGCACGGGATGTCTCACTCTTGGATCCTTTACTCCCTTTTTCCCTATCTACCCTCACTTTTTTTAGAAGGCTTATTTGGGCTCAGGGCTTTCCTCACTGTGACGGCTAATCTGAATTGTCAAGGTGATAGGATTTAGTGTCATCATGGAAATGAATACCTGAGCATGTCTATTAAGGACTTTCTAGATTGGATTAACTGCAGTGGAAAGCCCCACCTTGAGTGTGGTTGGCACAGCTTTATGGCTTGGCTCCCAGATCATAAAGGAGAAACAGCATTCGATATCTCCTGCTTCCTGACTGTGGATGCAGTGTGCCAGTTCCTGCCATGATAGACAGGACTCTTGAGCTGTGAGCCAACATTAACCTTTCCGTCTGTAAGTTAACGTTTGGGATATTTTTATCGCAGCAACAAGAGACTTAACTAGTATGCTGACTGCTGATAAGCAAGTAAGTGTCTGTGGAATTCCAGTGCCACTGCCAACCTCTTCCACAAATCATTTTGATAGCCAAAGGCCTTTTCATAATTATCTTACCATAAACTGAATCACTGAGCTGTATTCCCTCTTGAAACACTTTCTTTTGCCTAAGCCATCCTTGTTGTATATGGTAGACAGATAAGGTCAGTACAAATCTCTTGAAATCCTCATTTTTTTTTTCTTAGTAGACTCCCTCAGTTTTTATCCAAATTCCACTGTCTCATTCAAATTCTCTCTGGTTATTATACCTCATACTCACTCTTTCAAACTGTTCAACGCACTGTCATCTGAACATGCAATCTCCAAGTTTCTAGTCAAGATGGATAGAACTCTTGTCCCTTTAAAAGGACCCATATTATTATATGGCCTTTCATATTTAATTTTTTGGTTCTCACTTATTATTTAAAATGCAGTGTGTGACCAAATTTTGTACCATCTTAGCTTTGGGAAAATAAAGAGCTGAGGTTTTTCTTTTTTTTCTTTTCTTTTCTTATTTATTTATTTACACTCCATATTTTATTCCCCTCCCTTCCACATTCTGACTATTCCACATCCCATACCTCCTCCCTACCCCCATCTCCACGTAGATGCTCCCACCCCTCATCCCACCTGAGCTCTAAATTCCCTGAGGCCTCCAGTCTCTTGAGGGCTGTTACATGCATTATCTCTGAAAGGACACAGGCCTGGAAGTCCTCTACTGTATGTGTGTTGGGGGCCTCATATCAGCTGGTGTATGCTGCCTGTTGGGTGGTCCAGTGTTGGAGAGATCTTGGGGGTCCAGATTAATTGAGACTGCTGCTCCTCCTACAGGATCGCCCTTCTCCTCAGCTTCTTTCAGCCCTCCCTAATTCAACAACAGGGGTCAGCTGCTTCTGTCCATTGGTTGGGTGCAAATATCTGCATCTGATTCTTTCTGGTGCTTGTTGGGTCTTCCAGAGTGCTGTCATGCTAGGTCCCTTTTTGTGAGCACTCCATTGTCTCAGTAATAGGGTCAGGCCTTAGGGTCTCCCCTTGATCTGGATCCCACTTTGGGCCTGTCACTGGACCTCCTTTTCCTCAGACTCCTCTCCATTTCCATCCCTGTAATTCTTTCAGACAGGAACAATTATGGGTCAGAGTTGTGACTGTGGGATGGCCCACCTCTCCCTCATTTGACACCCTGTCTTCCTGTTGGAGGTGGGCTCTATAAGTTCCCTCTCCCAGCTGTCAGGCCTTTCATCTAAGGTCCTTCCCTTTGAGTCCTGAGAGTCTCTTACCTCCCAACTCTTTCCATTCTTTCTGCTGGAACTCAGGGTTTCCCTCACCCAATACCAGATCAGCTTCCGCTCTCCCCCTAAACCTCCCACCCCGTCCACTCTCCCTCCCAGGTCCCTCCCTCCTCACTTGTGATTGCTATCTTCTCCCTCCCAAGTGGGACTGAGGTGTGCTTTCTTGGGCCCTTCAGCTTGTTGACCTTTTTGAGTTCTGTGGACTGCATCTTGGGTATTCTGTACTTTTTTTTTTCTTGGCTAATATCCACTTATCAGTGAGTACATACAGTGCATGTGCTTTTGTGTCTGACTTACCTCACTTGGAATATTTTCTAGTTCCATCCATTTGCCTGTGAAACACAGGAAGTCCTCGTTCTTTTTTTTTTAATTACATAAACTTTATTCTGTAAAAACACTTAAATAAAAACCTGCATCAAAATTAACCATACCCAAAGTCTATGCAACTCAACAAACATGTGTGCAGTTAGAATATGCATTTGCAACAGAAGCTTATTCTACATTAAAGTTTACACATTCTGTATAAAATATATTCTATTCATTTATCTACCACTAAAACACACACACACAAAAATCCATGAGTTAGAACTAGAAAACCAACTGGCTTTATATCACTTATTAAATCATGTCCATTACCTGCATTCAGTCCTTTCTCATTTAGCCTTTTTTGTTCTCTTTTCTTCATTTCATGCTATATCTATATGTACAGTCATTTACACATATACCTATATTATTTATTAGAGTCCACATATAGGAGAATATGTTTTTTCCTTTCTGAAATTATGTGACCTCTCTTTATAATATACATTTTAAGTCCATCGATTTTACCCAACAAATTGGGAAAAGATCTTTACCAATCCTATATCTGATAGTTCTTCTAATATCCAATATATATAAAGAACTCAAGAAGTTAGACTCCAGAGAAACAAATAACCCTATTAAAAAATGGGTACAGAGCTAAACAAAGAATTCTCAACTGATGAACACCGAATAGCTGAGAAGCACCTAAAGAAATGCTCAACATCCTTAGTCATCAGGGAAATGCAAATCAAAACAACCCTGAGATTCCACCTCACACCAGTCAGAATTGCTAAGATCAAAAACTCAGGTGACAACAGGTGCTGGAGAGGTTGTGGAGAAAGAAGAATACTCCTTCATTGCTGGTGGAACTGCAAGCTGGTACAAACACTCTGGAA
>JADRCD010231098.1:0-32983 GCA_019843815.1 Montemys delectorum
CCCCCCCCCCGACAGGCAGGAAGGCGGAGGACGGGCCCACGGGCGCCCCTGTGCCGCTCCCGCCCCGGGCTGCCGTCCCGAGCCCCGACTCCCGACTCCACCATCCCCGCTCACCTCCTTCCTCCTCCTCGTCCTCCGCTCCCGGAGCGACGCTCCCCTGCCACCGCCCCCCGCCCCTCCCCCACTCGCCCCGCCCCTCCACACACTCCGGCTCCAATCGCCCCGCCCC
Source organism: Montemys delectorum (assembly GCA_019843815.1). Taxonomy (NCBI): domain Eukaryota; kingdom Metazoa; phylum Chordata; class Mammalia; order Rodentia; family Muridae; genus Montemys; species Montemys delectorum. Next base: position 230 of record JADRCD010231098.1, read on the forward strand.
AGCCCTCTGGATCGGGCCTGGGCATTCGCTAGGGAGGAGGGATGGGCGGAGCCGGAGCAGACGCAGTCACCCAATCAGAGCGAAGCACTGGTGCCAGCTTCCCTGTCCCCGCCCTTTTCCTTTCCTCGGCGGTAGTGCGCGGTCTCCCGCCCACTGGGCGCCGCTGGCTAGCTCCGCCACAGAGAAAGCCTCCAGCCGGGTAGAGAAACAACTCCCAGTCGGAAGTTACGGTTGAAGCCCAGGCAGCCATAATTGATAGTGGCAGGAGGCGTTTCCTGTCACCCGTTTGACGTCCACTTTTCCTGCCTTTGGTCCCCGTTACCCCAGGCAACAGCAGAGCCGTCTGGAAAGGGATGCACCTGTAAGTATACTTACGGAAGATGTGCACAGACCGTCCACACTGGACGAGTTAATTCGCGCTCAGGGACTGCCGGTTTGGTTTTCAGACTCTTTACTGAGCCGTCTGATCACTTACCTAGAACTACAGTTTTAGGGCTTCAAAACTCCCTCGCGCCGGAAGTTGCGCTCGGCACTTCCTAGTAGGGTCGTGGCCAGGAGGTGGGAGTAGTCGGACCCAGCCTGCGCCCCAGGGGGTGCCTCCTATCCCAGGGCTGGAGAGTGAGGTAAGCGTCCCTGACGCCCTACAGCAGGGCCGGCCAGGCCGGATGAACCGCAGGGAGGGAGCTCGAAGAAGCCTAGGAGCTACGGCCCAGGGCGGCTTCCGCTTGCTGAGGGTTTCCTTTCCGGCTGGTGGGGCGGTGGCCAGCCTTCCCTCCGCCCCTCTGAGGTTCCCTGTAGGGCGAGGCTGCGGGATCCACCGCCTGGCCAGGCGGGAGAGCCCGTCTGCACAGTGGGGCACACGACAGGCCTCCACGAGTTCCTATCGAGTTCTGTACTTTCACGCCCTGGCCTTTAGAAACTCTAAATGTCGGGAACCAAAAGGAACCAGGTTCCACCCCAACTATCAAAGAAAAAAATGACTTCCCTGAGCAAAACCTTCCCTTTCGGTCCTGCGTCCCCTTTCTGGGCTCTATGTGAGCTTTAACTAGAGTTCTGGGCTAGGGTATATTGTAGTAGTTAGTCCTGGGTGTTTACGATTGTGAATATCCTTTGAAAGAACATTTAAAAATATTTAGAATGCTTTATGTGTCTCGAAGACATTGTCTCATGTAGTTCCTTCTGTGGACATTTTGAGTCAAGAAGTCAATCGTTCTGATAACTACAGATTGGATTCCTAAAGCTGCAGGAAAAAAAAAATAACAATTTTCAGGTAAATTAAAATATATGTATACCTAACATCGAAAATTTAAGCACAAATCTACCTTCTCTACCTATGTTCTAGCAAAAAATGAAGTAATCTTGTTCTCCTGAGGTTTATTGTTGTAGTCTGCTGTCACCCTTTGTGATTTGTGTCCATTACTCTGTTATCCTTGGAGATGTGTTTCCAAAGTCTCTCCAACAGGAAGTGACTTCCTCTGACCTTATACAGCACTTCTTACACATCTTATAATAGTCACTATTTCATATATCAGCTGCTTGGGTGGCTTTTGCTTCATGACTATGTTTATGCCTGAACAAAATGATTTGTGTGGGATTCACCTGCTGTGAGCCTAATAGTGCTTTAATAAAAGGTTACATTATGAGCAGTATCCTTCTACAGCAAAAATTGAGCATAGTCCCTGGTACGCAATGCTTCTTAGGTCTACTCTCTGAAGTCTTTACAACATAATTCCCCTCCCAACTGTGTGTGTGTATGTGTGTGTGTGTGTGTGTGTGTGTGTGTGAAAATGTGCAGACATTACAAAGCAAAAAAAGCTAGGTGTGATGCACTTAGGTGCTGAAGTGAGAGAATCTCCAGTTCAAAGCCACAGGGATACATAGTGAAATCCTATCTCAGAAGAGAGGTGGGGAGCTAAGACTGTACAGCCTTACACCCATGTACCTATGGTTGGTACTTGTTTAGATTCTGCCACATATACATTCCTTTCCTCTTCATATTCCTACTTTAGTATTATTTAGAAGTAATTTATAAGTCTGTAGTTAGGCAGACCCTAACATGAACTTCCTAAGAATTTTGAAGTAGAGAAACTGCAAAATATAAGTATTATTACAACCAAGAAAAGTAGCAATTTTGTAAAATAAAATACAGAGAATATATAAGTCAAAATCCTATCAAAACAGTTTTGTATTATACATGGACATTGCCACTTTAGAACTTTAGATCGCCTCCCTCTCTGGGACGTTGACATTTTGAAGAAGTCAGCCCAGAGGTATTGTTGAAAAGGAATCCTTTTCTTATTGCATGCAAACCAGAAGTTAGACAGGAGGCCTGATTAAGTCGCTTTTCTATGTATAACTGTGTAAGTATTTTTCCAGTTGGGTTCTCAAATGCAAGTCCGTATACCCTTGCCTTGTGTAAAGTCCATCCCACCTGTCAAGCTGAGGGTCTAGCATTTGATTTGCCTGTGTATAGAGCTTATTTCATAGTCCCCTGGGCTGGCAATATAGACTGTCCCTCTTTACTAAATGTTGCTACTTTGCCTATGCTTTAAGCTGATGCAATGAAATCTACAGCAAAGTATACTGATGTCAGCATAGTTTCTTGAGTTTCAAGTCCTGGCACCCTGCAGACTGCTGTTGAAAGATGTATAGCTCTGTAATTCAAAAATGTGACTCTTGATGTTATCTCAGCAGATACCAAGGTAACTATTGTCCATCTGGCCATAGTCCAATTTAGCCAAAGGTATTTTCTCCCTGAAATTCTTTTGCAAGACTTCATTGGTCCTGTTGTTTCTGTGATAGCTTTCTGGTAGTAAGGATTGCCTATTAAAAATTGCAAAATCAAGATTAAACTTAACACTTAGTTCATTAGGTACATGTTCTGCCCAGTGAATAGAGAACTGTGGGATTTTCGTTGTAATCACAAGAGGAAACCTCCCAAGAATGCAGAGCTCATGTAGTCTTCCTGCCCCACTCACTGTTCATCTTGAAAGTTAAAAAGAATCTCTTAGGTTAGCGTAGAATGCTGTTGGCCATCATACAGAAAATTAAAATAACGTGTTTCAATAGTTGCATTCTTTATATAGGAGGAAATGTGCTCTTATATGATTGTGAAACAATATTAACTTAATACCGAATTCAGGAAGGAGGCTAAATAATATAGTAGTTAAAACTAGGTTTTAGAATCAGACCTGGATTTCAGGACTATGCCCATTCACTAGCTAAGGTCTATGGGCTGTTTAAAACGAAATTTGAACAGAATCCATGTATTATGTAAAGTACTTTAGCTTGCCTCAGAGCACACCAAATGTGGTCAGAGTGTGATTGTTGTTATGAACTTCTAAAGCAGTGTCTAATTAAGGCACATATTGGGCATTAGAATATTTAGAAAGTTAATGAGTATATGTGTAAGAGAGAGAGATCTCCAAATTCAATGTCAAACACATAAAAAGATTCTAATTCAGTGATTCTTGGGGGCTTTAGGAAAAAGAGTGTATATTTTTAGTGATGACACAAGGTTTTTATGCAGAATTTCTGAGATTTGAGGATTGGCCTTTGGAAAACAATGTAAACTATCTAGTTCTCTTTTCTTATATACTATGGAAATAGCTAACTAGTTAACTCAGCCACTAATTAACTTTTCACAAATACTAAAAAATTGGTATTTTTAAGACTGTCACCTAGAACTGAATTTTGAAACAAGTATTTTATGAGAGGAATATGAATGTAACAGTGATACATGCTACGGCATCATCCAGAGCTCCCATGAACAATGCCTGTTCTGAGGCTTGGGCACATTTCAGAAACTAGACACCACACATTTTATTAACATGAGTCTGAGTTAATTAGCCAAATTGAGCATGTTGCAACACAATTATACTAGCAGATGCCAGCTAGCAACACAGAATAGAATCTACTATGTCTCCAACTGTCTGATATCTGATGTCAGTTGGCTTCTCTACATGAATGTTATCACTCCATATTCTGCTGGCATATGGGCAATTGCTTAAGTAAAACTAGATGTTACTACTGTATATCTGCTGGGAAACACGTTCTTTCTGAACTTTCTCTCCTCCCCTTTTTCTTATTAGCTTACATTGGACAGTCAATAGGGAACTGGAGGTGTGGCTCAGCAGTGAATGCTTGGCTATGTACACAAGGCCCTAAGTGTGATCCCTTGTACCACCCTATTCTCTATTCCTCCAAAATATATGCTTTTGAAAAATTCATCTATCATTCAACTTCAACTTTTGAATAGAAAAAAAATTGTTATTCCTAACAACACCTAACCAAACTGAATTTACTTTAAAAGAACTGACTTAATATTCATAAAAGAACTTACTTAAAAGCCCTTACAACAAATAGCCTTTATAATATAGAATTCTTTCTGGTGCTTCGGTCTCTAGGACTTAACTCTTAGTGCCTAGCAGGCCAGATCCAGTGGTTGGCACCAGTAGTATCAGCTGCTGTTGAGGTTGAAGCAGGGACATTCCTTGAGCCCAGGAGTCCCAGAGCAACCTAAGCAACCGAATCCAGATCCTATCTCAAAAGATGGCCAAGTCAGTGTACAGCTGGTTAGATAATTTGGCATATATCGCAGTGGCTCTATATTTTACTGCAGGTCAGTGTCACATAGGTTTAGGCTGAGCTGAGAAGGGAGGGGAACAGTGGGGATAGTAAGGACTGGGGAATATGAGAACACATGGTTAGCAAATACTGCCAGGTAGCTAAAATTTGGATTTTATGTCAAATCTGCAGGTTTTCAAAACTGGTTCAAATATTTTTTAAATGTCCAACAGACTAGAAGAAGATAATTAAACTAGTTTGGGACATGGGGCTGTAGCTTTATGATGTCTATCTCTTACATAAAAACACTAGGACTTTGTTTAAAGTTAAATCAAAATGCTTTAAAGTACTGTTCCTTCTCTTGGTAAGAATCAAGTCACTTGTCATCTCTACCAAAAATTCAAGATATATTTTTAACATATAACAGACTCCTAATGCCTTGATTACAGTCTACATATGCTCCTCCTCTTCACTGATCACTTAAAGCCTTCAACATGATTTCAGTCTTGAGTTATATATACTATAGTGTATATTTGCTTTATCATACATTCAAAAACACTTAAGGATTCAGCAATATATGCCGCTTTAAATTTAAATAAGTTTATAAAACGTGTTAAATCATGTTTAAACAGATCATGTCATCTTATAGGAGATGGTGTGTATAGAGACTGAAAACTTTTGGACTTAGAAAATCCCTTAATGACAGTGTAGGGCAAGACCATCGTGCGTGAAAATTTTACTTCATACAGTAAACCATACTGGATTGCTAGACACTTTTTTATCTACTCTTTACTTGACGCTTACAATTTTGGATAGATAATATCCATGAGGAAATCAAGGTGCAGATTGGTTAAAAGATATATTCAGACACCGGGCGGTGGTGGCACACGCCTTTAATCCCAGCACTTGGGAGGTAGAAGCAGGGAGATTTCTGAGTTCCAGGCCAGCCTGGTCTACAGAGTGATTTCCAGGACAGCCAGGGCTATACAGAGAAACCCTGTCTTGAAGAACAAAAAGCAAAGAACAAATTTAAAAAAAAAAAAAAAAAAAAGATACATTCAGGGTCACATAGTTAAGTTACCCACCAGTATAATATAACTTCAGAATCCCATTTAAAGTATATACATGAAACAGCAAAACCAGCTAGCTAATTAGCCCCAAGGTACAAGTCTGTGCACCATTCTAAAGTATAAATATAAACAGATTACTAGAAGAAAACATTTTATCAAATCATATATTAGCTTTTGTTGTCATAACTTCGTTTAAAACATGTGGGCTCCTAAAGTACTGTGAAACATTCCACTGTAGACTTAGGAGGCGTGGTTCCGGATATGCTGATGGGTATATTTAATACAGGGAAAAGGAGGGATGCTGAAGACCAACCAGATAACAAGTTAGGAGTACACAGAATAATGAGAAAAGGCATTTACCTAAAACAGTCGAATACTTCCATGAGCTAGAACTGCTTTAAAAACAGATTCGGGCCGTGTCCTGGGCCTTAATTGTCATGTTTCTGACCCATGTGCATGTAACTGGACTTAGATTTTAGTGACAGTCCCCTTTCTACCTACCACTTCTAACCACAGCTTGCTTTTTTTTTTTTTTGTTTTTTTGTTTTGGGTTTTTTTCAAGACAGGATTTCTCTGTGTAGCCTTGGCTATCCTGGAACTCACCCATGCTGGCCTCGAACTCAGAAATCCGCCTGCCTCTGCCTTCTAAGTGCTGGGATTAAAGGCGTGCGCCACCACCGCCCAGCTTTTTTTTTAAAGGTTTTATTTTTATGTGTATGAATACACTGTAGCTGTACAGATGGCCGTGAGCTATCATGTGTGTGGCTGCTGGGAATTGAACTCTGCTGGTCCTGCTCACTCCGGTGTAATATACTGTAGCTGTCTTCAGACGCACCAGAAGAGGGCGTCAGATCTCATTACGGATGGTTGTGAGCCACCATGTGGTTGCTGGGATCCAAACTCAGGACTTTTGGAAGAGCAGTCAGTGCTCTTACCAGCTGAGCCACCTCGCCAGCCCCAACAGCTTGCATTTTCAAGATAGCTAGACAAAGATATGAACTAAAGCTTATAGCCCTGTTTATCAATTTAACATATTACATATCTGCTTAAAATGTGACAGTTCCCATAGCACAGTCTTTTAAAATATAATACTGAGAGCTAAGGCTCCATAGTAGAAAACTTGCTTAGCATAGCAAGACCCTGAGTTGATCACTGGCATTGAAAAAAAATATATCTGTAAATAAAACCCATGGCCAAAAACCAGCTTGCCGGCCTGTGCTGTTCTCAGGGTGGTATCAACTATGACAACTAAAATACAAATTAAGAAAGAACACTGTGTGCTACATGTATCATCTGTGACTGTGTTAATGACATAAAAAGAAAAGGTATTCTTCTTTAGTTTGTATTCCTTGGTTCCTTTTTAAACATGTACACAATCCTGAGACTTCGTCTGAATCTTTCTCGCTTTCTTTCTAACAGCAGTCAGTGACATCAGAGCTGCCGGTTCCAATCGATTGTGAAGAGTGTATTACTTCAGCCTTCACTGGTTCCTACTCATTGTAAGCTCTTCTTCTCGTCTCTCTAACACAGTAAATGTTTGTGGTTTTCTGGAGGGCCTCCAAGCTGTTTGCCCAGGTATAACAGAGAGCAGTAACTGATGGTGGATGGGAGTCTGAGTCCTTTCTCTTCACTTTTTCTTCACTTAAGAACCATGTAATCTTAGACATGGTTATCCTTTTCTAGCTATCTTAGAAAATTAATGAGAGATGAGTAATTCCGTAATGGGAGATAGGTAATTCCGGTTTTATTTTTGGCTTCACCCACAGTAATTCAATGCTAAGATTGCATTTTGAGGTAATATTTACATACATCCACAGAGAGAGAGAGAGGGGGGGGGGGGGAGAGAGTTCAAATATCTTAGTTAATACATACAGCTTTCCACTAAACACTGATAGGTAGGTAGGTAAGTAGATAGATAGATAAATAGGTGGGGTTCTAAATAGACAAATAGGGGGTTCTAAGACAGTATTTCTCCGTATTTCTGTGTTCCTGGCAGGCCTGAAACTTACTTTGTAGACCAGGTTGGCCTCAAACTCAAGAGATGCACCTGCCTCTGCCACCTGAGTGCTGGGATTAAAAGCCTGCTCCCCCAGCCCAGCTAGATACATTTAAACTAATCTCCATTGAAGATTACTACTACAGAGAGAGTGAATGGCCCTAGATAGAATGGCAGGAGTCTGTAGACATAGCACTGTGAAAAGGACAGATCTCAGTATGTTCTGGTCTGGTTGACAGTGGATGCGGCAATGAGTGAATAATTCTGAATTGTTCCGTACTGCTTGGTATGTTTTTCTCCATTAGATGTTAGTAACAAGCCCCATAACTCTGTTACTAGACTCTTTTCCTCAGAAACTAGTTGTGTGGCATCATTTTAGTGGTACAGTACAGTAAGAATTGCTAATATCCAGTGAGCTCCTATGTCCTAAAGATTGATATGCATATGTGCACCATACACATACAAAATAAGCAAAATGCTAACAGTGCTTTAAAACAAGATGCTTCTCTTAACTGCTGTGTGTACTTGTCTTTTAGTACTGATTCTACCCCCCACCATTTCCACACCTTTGAGTAATTCAGTGTGCCTCTTTCATTCATTCTGATGTGCAACTGACTTCTCTGTACCTCAGTAACTCTTTTCTTCCAATTGAACTTACTGAGCCTAAACCTCAATCATGTTATCATAAGTCAATATTCTCTTGCTGTGAAGAGACACCATGACCAAAGCAACTCTTATAAAAATAAGCATTTAATTGAGGACTTTGTTAGTTTCAGAGATTTAGTCCATTATCATCACAGTGGAAAGCATGGAGACATACAGGCAGAAATGGTACTGAAGTGGCTGAGAGTACATCTGTCTGGCCAAGAGATTCTGGTCTTGACATGGGCTTTTGAAACATCAAAACCCACCCCACAGTGACACACTTCCTCCAAAAGACCACACCTCCTAATCCTTTCCAATGGTGCTACTTCCTAGTGACCAAGCATTCAAATCTATGACACTATGAAGCAAATCTCATTCAAACCACTACATATAGTCTTTACTATTCCTTCCAAATTTTAATTTATACCTGCAAAATCCAATTATTTGAGCATTTTTTAAGTCATCATTGATCATTTTCTTATCATCCAAATGGAGCACTGTATAGAATGGTAAGATATTTGAATCTCACTAAGGCAAGACAATAAACCATCTTGGAATAATCCATATTAATTTGTCAGAAAAAAATGTGATTTTAAATTAGCTTTATTTGTAAGAAATGGTGTTGTGTCTTATCACACATGGCATCTAGTATGTTACAATAGATGCTATGCCATGTAAGTATTCTGAAACAAGTCCAAGATCTAATTAGTTTGGCAAATAATACATTTTCAATTTTCCTGTTGCAGATTCATTACATACTTTAGTATATTGAAGTTTCAAGAAAGTCTTGTGTTAAAAAGGAAAATCTAACTTTTTCCTTCCCAGGCTATCTCAAATTTTAGAAATTATAAAGTTCTCTCGGGTAGTCTATTAATATGTCTAAAGACAACATAATGTGACTTATTGTACAACTCAGAAGTATGAATGCCAGTGTATACATATGCTTCAAGACACCTAAAGATAATCAGGGTAGGATGGGAGGCAGCAAGGCTAAGATTAATGAACGTGCAGACACTAACTTCCATGCTCAGTCTCTGATGATGGATTCCCTGAGAATCATTTCACATACTCCTCCCTTCACTACCACCTAACCAAAATAAGGGCATTTTCTACTCAATGTAGAATTTTACTATGATTAAATGCTTTGAGGAGCAAAAGTCTCTTAGGTACCAGAAACAATAAGTAAGTATAGCTCTTAATAAGACTGAGGACTTGAGGTTGTTAGAGGAGGCTGAGCTTTTACAAGACTACTGAGTGCTCAGTTTCCAAAACTACTGAAGGCCACATAACTGCACTAGCAGTGATGCTCAGTGGAAGACCCCTTGCCTAATGTGCATAATGGCTAATTTTAATTTACTAGTTAAGTTTGTTTGATAAAACTTATTAATGGGACTAGAGAAATGACTCAGTGGCTAAGAGCAATGTTTGCTCGTCCAGGAGACCTGGGTTCAATTCCCAGCACCCACGTGGCAGGTCACAACTGCCTGCAACTCCAATTTCAGGGGATCTGGCAACTTCACACACAGGTAAGCAAAACACCAATACACATAAAATAAAAATAAATCTTTTTTTAAAACTACTTATTCATGATAGATCACTATGACTTTTAAATATATATTGTTCAAAACTTGAACAAAAAATTTTTCCATTCTGATCTTAGTACTTCTGCACTTATAAATGAAAAATCAGACTGTGGCAATCCAAATAAATTCTTAGCCATACATACAGGAACATACTGAGAAAGGTTTCCTTACTAACAGGTATACAGTGTGTACTTTAAAGGTATAATTTAAATTTATAAATTTTTGTAGCCAGATACTATGATAGTATGATCAAATATCAAGCATGAAAATGTTACATTAGATTAAAATTGTGCCAGAAATAAAGAGGTCTAGGTATGAATAATATAAAATTTCTAAGAAAGAACATTTTTATTAAAAAATGTTAGCTACCAAATTGCTGTGTTTATATTGAATATTTTAAAAATTCATGTTCAAGTGTGTGGAAATCATCACCTTTGTTACTATTAAAAATGAAAAATGTATGTCAATTTAAAAATGTGTAAAGTGATGAATCTAGTTTCTCCAAAATACTAAGACTGCAATAAGAGTTTAAAGACATTCATACAGTTATGAAGAACACTTTAGTGATCTTCTCTTTCTACGCCAGGACTTCCAACTGGTCCACACACAGGATTGATTTTTAAAGCTGTCTTTCTTAGGCAAGTCTTTCAACACCCCTAAAACAGTAAAATATCTTATGACAAAGGTTTTGTCTTCTTTTGAGTTCTTTTACATTCATTTTAGACAATCCAGTACTATGGTAGTTTACATACCTTCTCAGGATTTTGAACTGTACTACCCAATCAGAACTACATTCTCTGTAGTAGATTACAAACTTTTAAAAAAAATCAGCCTAAGAGCTTCAAGCAATGGTCTAGTGACATTGCGTTTAGTTGAGTATTAAAAATTTGGGTTACAGCTCAGTAAGCATTTTAATATCTCTTTCTTAATAATCCATCACAATCTGGACAATTGTTTTTCATCTAAAATAATATTCTAGCCAGTGCATAGTGCGTTAACTCTTGGCCAATTGGTGAATCAGTGTGCTCAGTATTGCTGGCCATTTTCTAGTCAAGTTTCATTTTTAATGCAGTGCTGAATGGGCATCTCTAGTCTCAAGCATTCTACTCTAGTTTTATTGAAGTAGAATGTTTGGTTTTAGTAGATACAGCAAAGTAGCTCTTTTAAAAAAGTTGAAACAAGATGCTCATTTCCCTAAACCTTCTTACTGTAGAAATTAACAAGCTGTTGACTTGTGTACAATCCCCAGGCGTAGCACATATGTAGCACACATACCCACACACTAAAGGCTTTGCTTAAGGGCCACCCTAATGGGGCCATAATGATTTCCTTACAGCTTGATTACCTGCTTCCAGCATTTCTCAGTTTAAACTTTTATTTGTAGTACTTAACTACCTTCTGTTGTTTCTCTTCCCTTATCACCCCTGGATGGAGAGTCCAAAAGACTTTTGTTCACTGATGAACATTCGTCTAGCACATGATAGGCCCTCATTTACTGAATGGTCATGGCAGTTTTTCAATACACATTTAAGTAATAGTTGTGATGTTTCTCTTTTGATCCATCTGTCTCTGGTATTGTACATACCTACATTGATAATATTTAGAAGTAGCCACAACTCCTTAGAAAACACTACACCCTAAAAACACTTTTGTTTGGCTAATAGCAGACTGCTAGAAGAAAAAAAAGTAATGTCCCTTCCTATTGTAGACTCCCAGAGCAGTTAATTATGAAAATGGGATCCTGGCCAGTGCTGGCCATCAGATCTCCACCTTGCTTATTTTAGCCCTTCCCTTCCTGTTTCTCTCCTGTCAAGGCCTAAGGTGCCTAGAACAAGAATCAGTCCTACTAAAGTAGAAACTGCCTAAGCAAATGAGGCCACCGATCCTACCCACACCAGACCCAACACATTCTCTGCCAGTCCTTTAGCCCCACACCCTTTTCACTTACAATGGTTCAGTCAAGCAGAGAAATAAATGAACATCAAGTTTCACTGTTTTCCTTGGGCTGTATTTCAGATATGTAAGAGATACAAAACTAAAGGAAAACAATGGGTAGTGATTTAATTACACAAGGCTAGAGTTGCTCATTCCATGAACAGCTACAACTTAACCTATCACAGGTAGCATCTTGGTGATCTGTATGAAAATAGTTACTATGCTTTCCTTTTCTCAAAACCAGCAACATCCTATGCTTTTCAGTGGCATGACACATCTGTATCTGATGCAGGCACAGTATGGTTTTTTCCAAGACAGGGTTTTTCTCTTGTAGCTCTGGCTGTTCTGGCACTTATTCTGAAGACCAAGCTAGCCTCAAACTCCACCTGCCTCTGCTTCCCAAGTGATGGAATTAAAGGAGTGTACCTACTGCCATTGCCCAGCTCAGGCACTGTTTACATCGTAATATTTTCAATGAAAAGTTTAGAGGGTTCAGTGGTTATATTCAGTTTAATTAATGCTATGCAATGCTATCAGCTTTCAACCCAATCTGGAAGAAAAAGGCTGTCATTATTAGATACCAGGCCTAAATAGCTAGAAAGAAATGCTATAGGAGTTGTGCATTCTAGAGAAACTGCATAGACTAGACGACTTAGCTCATACTCAATTTATGATGATTTGCTTTCCTGGCCTATTCCTGACATCATCATCTGTCCCTTACAGAACAGAGAGAATAGGAATAAAGTCTGAATAAGTTCTGTGAAACAGAGGTGTCTTGAGAACCAAGACAGTGCAGAGTAATTCGAACGAGAAGATAACCAGCTTGAGGGATACAAAGTATCCTTTTATTAGAGTCAAAGTAGTGGAACAAGAATGACAAAAAAACAGAAGCAGCTCCACTTGGCTGGAATTAATTTGCAGTGGGTGGGAAAGGCAGGCACCAAGCCAGCATCACCACTTTATAAATAATAAGTCTTGGCGGTAATGTTGTGAAAGACATTTAGTAAGGTTGCATCAGTGTGGTCAGACATCACTAAATGGGTGGCACTGTCTGGAAAAGTGTATTTAGGAAGACATCATTCTACAACTTGATCCACAGTACTTAGAGCACAAAGCATAGAACTAATCTGGGATATAAACACTTGGAGCAAGTAACATGCACATAGATAGCCCTGACAATACTGCTGTAAGAGGACGGCCAGCCTGTTGTCTTACCACCTAGTGTCTCAGTAGGAGTACTAGAAGCACACTTTTGTATCTATATCCTGTAGCCTTGTGACCACTGTGTGGCCTCCTTACAGGTTACAGCTATGCAGCCAAGAATTGATTTGTATTTCCTAACTGAAAAGTAGAAATAAGCTGTTTATGAAAAAAAATGTTGGGGGACTGGAGAGATGTCTCAGTGGTTAAGAGCAGTAGCTGCTCTTCCAGAGCCTCTCTTCTCAACACCCATATGGCAGCTCACAACTATCTGTAGCTCCAGTTCCAGAGGATCTGACACCCTCACACAGACATAACATGCAGACAAAACACCAATGACTATAAAATAAATGAATCATTTCAAAATATATTCCTGAAAAACAATTTTAGGAATTGCTTGCCAATTACCTGTTTCTCTCTCTCTCTCTCTGCCTCCCTTTTCAGATGGTAATTATGTTGGTATTGTCTCCTCAGGAGAAGCAATCAGTGAACCAAGATGACTGATATATAAAATGCCTTTTCTCAACTGATTTAAAAAAAAAAAAAAAGGCAAAAAGAAAAATTTTCCTAAGATGGGAAGTTAGAATGCTTGATATTGCAAGTACTCACTACTGAATAAAACTTGACAAGATCTATAGATACATAAAACATCCCACCCTGATTTTCAGGAAAGAGGATCACAGAACACTAGTGAGAAAGTTTACTTTCTGTTGGAATTGTGGTTTGCATTATGGTCTCCAGTTCTTTGAGAATTTTGTTAGTAATTAATTTCTCATTGAAGGAGCAAAAGCACTGTATCCGGCACTTTACAGATGGCAGAAGTGAAGCTGATGTTCCGAGAAGTCCTTCCAAAGCAAGGTATATCTCACAAGTGTTTCGGTAATAGGCTACTGGAGATTTACAAGGGGGTGGATCATGTGACACTATTCATGAGGAAGCTGTAAAAAAAAATTCTAACTTTTCTCAATATAGTGGTATCTAAAAATTAAGTGTTGTTTCTTATAACTAGAAACCCTATACTATGCTCAATGCAGGGTCTAATATGAAATTGTCAAGTGGAATTCCAAGGAAGATTCAAAGTTGGGGAAAGTAACCTAAATCAAATTTAGTAAACTAACCAAGGTAAACCATTCATAAGTTAAGCATTCATGTTAAGTATTGCACCTTGCTATATTTTTATGTTATATATATACTTTCAATTAACTACATCATATGGCAACAGAAGAGTCTAGCACCCAAGTCCAGCTCCTGTTGCCTGACCCTGGGGTGTAGAGAGAAATGTGGCTTGTGGACTGTTTTGTCAGTCCAGAAAAAGAAACTTCACTGATAGTAAGATTTTTTCTTTAGACTTACATTCTAGTTACATTCTAGTTGCAAATCTAAATCACCAGGTATCTTCCTCGAATTAATAAATGTCTTATTTCTTATTAACAGGGCAGTTGTCTGTTGAAGATGTAAGCACCATGGTGCTATGTAAACCCAAGCTCTTACCCTTAAAATCTCTGACTCTAGAAAAACTGGAGAAAATGCAGCAAGCAGCACAGGATACAGTCCGCCGACAAGAAATGGCAGAAAAAGACAACCAGCAAATAACCCACTAAGCACTACCACTTTAGGGGATGCCCCATTTTTAACCCCTAACTGTTCAGTAACTAGAAACTACTCTGCATCTGTAGGCTAGAAATACTTAATCTAGACATTCAAACTTTAAAACACAAAATTTGGGTGTTTAAACATTGGTTTCTGTTAAAAGGAAAACTTTGAACCATGTGTTATGGAATTTTGAAAGTTTTAAATTATAAATTTCCCACTTTATTTACCATGCTATTGTTGTGAATGTAAGACATTAAATGCATCTTTTAGGGACGAAGGATTTATTAGAAACCTGAATCTGAAAATAAACTCTAATGTGAATATATTGTTGGGCTTGTACATTACCCAAAAATAAACATAAGCAATTGTGTGCCATGTCACGTTGACTGCTATGCAGCCTGACCAGTGACAGCTGGAACCACAAACTGGTCTTTAGGAAACCTTCAGCTGTAGACTAAAAGCTCAGGGAACTAAGCTCTTAATTACACTAATTTTAAGAAATAGAGAATTACATAACGGCTATTCAAGTACCAAATACAAATCTGAAAATGCTTATTATAGCAAAAAAATCAAGTACTATGAGCCTAAAAGAGCGTGAAGTTTGAACACTAGAGAGTTTCTTTCTGAAAGATGGTCCTAACCCTAAATATAACCAGGGAGCTGTTTGGAAAATCATACATGCAGTGCTTTTGCTGCAGTCACCAGGCACCTTCCACTACCACAGATCTCGAAACCTTGCTAAGTAATATGGTCCACAGGTAAGGTGACTTATTTATGAATAGTTATATACTGGTTATTTAGATAAATCTAAGATTTAAGTACTTAAGAGAATGCTTTTTTTTAAACATGTTAACAGAATTAAGGGTAAGATTTGTTTATATATTAGACAAATTTCACTGATTAAACTCTAGTTATATTAATAAACAGAAGATTAAAGTGTACATGTATTTCCCTACTTTATAACCTTAAAAGGCCTTTAACTATTACAGTTTTTAAAAATTTTAGTTTGTATGACTGTGTGTGTACCACATGCAGGTGCCCACGGAGGCACAAGAAGACATCTGATGGCCTAGACTTTGCTTCTCAGTACTCAAGACACCCAGACAGAAAGATTACCTGAGTTTGAGGGCAGCCTGGACTACCTAAAGAGTTCTCAGGCCAGTCAGAGCTATAGAGCAGGTACTGTCTCAAGAAACAATGAAACATTTCTGTTGGTTTTGCACTGTTGGGATGAACACAAGGCCTAGTAAAGTTTAGACAGGAAACCTAAAAGAAGTTTCAAAGACAAAATAAATGCACTCCCACTAAAGAATCAACAGAGTTTCACATGTTTTATTTTGTTGTACATTCTTGTAGAACCGGGTTCGTTTTTCCAGTTTTGTAGAAAAATAGATGTTCCAGCCACCATTTACTTAACTGTCTAATATTTAAGACCAATCAATATGTTCCCTGGAAAGATGAAAAAGTCTCATGACTAACTCGTTTTTTAAAAATTCTTTAAAACAAAAATCTGTGTGTGTGTGTGTGTGTGTGTGTGTGTGTATTTACTCTCAAAGCACAGCATTTCCACAGCAGCAGCCAACACAGGGTTCAGTAGCTTCACTTCACCCCTAACTAAAGCTTTGAATAAACCAGTGATTTTACTACAAAAAACACTGTCCTTGAAAGAAAGGAGTGGCAGTCACACATGAATGCAAACTTGGAATGATTAGGTCCTAAACATGGCACTTGGAAAGTAGCTTATTGGAGCATCCCACACCTTGGTGGCTACTCTTCTCGCCCTCCTTTAATTTCCCCTCAAAGAAAAAAAAAAGAAAAAAAAGAAAATACTTCCTTCAAAAAATCCCATTAAACGTAAATTTATAAAATTTTAGAAATGCCTTGTACCCAAAAACAAAGTCTTTAAAAAAAAAAAAAAAGTAGCAAAAACAAAAGAAAACCTGTACTGCTAACTCTTACAATTGAGATGTGTTCTTGGTAACACCTAAGACTGTAAGAGGTGCTGTGCTCAGTAGCTCTCAGGTTTAAGACGGCCTCCATCTCCTTCACTCACAAAACGCTTTCTTCCCCTGTGATGAAAAGAACAAACACACAAGCACTTAGAAACCTGACTCACAGAAAACATGAAAACCTTAACTTTTCAAAGGGTTTTTCTGTTTAAGGCCAGTGTATCTGAATTCTTTGAAAATGTTTTTTTACATAATAGACACATCAGATGTTTTATAAAACATCAGATAACAAGCATGTATGAGTAGCTTAGATAAATGTATAATTACTAGTGAACTTTATCTACTTGGAGTTATTAATAAAAGTTAAAATAGAAAATGAAGACATTTTAATAATAGACTTTAACATTTATTTCTACTTTATTTGAAAGCAGGTGAGCCAAACAAACTTTAAACAGCAATGAGCATTAGGAAAGCTAGAACTGTACAACTTAGCAAACTCTCCACGTTTGGCCACCAAGATGGTTCATAACAGGTAAATGCTCTTGTCATCAAGGCAGATGACGGATCCTGGGACCCGCATGGTCAAAGTAAAGAATAAACTCCCACAAGTTGTGCTCTGACCTCCACATATGTACCATGACATAAGCACACAAATCCACATATAACAAAATGTTAATAAATAATATGGCCAAATACCTGATTAATAAATAACTCCTCAGCCTTAGAAAAGTCCAAATTTTGAATGTAGACAACCAAGTACGAATCTGCTTTCTTATAGCCTGTATGCCCCATTTGGGGAATTTTTTTTTCTTTTTGGTTTTTAATTTTCTTTTTTTTTTTTTTTTTTATTTTGTTCTTTTGGGTTTTTCAAGACAGGGTTTCTCTCTGTAGCTCTGGCTGTCCTTGAACTCACTCTGTAGTCCAGGCTGGTCTCGAACTCAGAAATCGGCCTGCCTCTGCCTCCCAAGTGCTGGGATTAAAGATGTGCACCACCACTGAAAACTCAAGAAACCCTCTCTACAACTGTCCAACAACCTACAGCAGTGCAGAGACCTGTTTCAGGATTTTATCCCTTGTTTTCCGTCTGCTTACCAACATGTACAAGCATGCAAGATCACACATAGTACACTTAGTACAGAAAAGCAAAAATGTAAGAGGCTAAAAGCCAAAGTTTTTGGTATTATCCAACTGTAAGAACTCTTCAAATGACTTTTCAGAATAAAGTCCCAATAAAGATACAGACTTTCAAACAGAGCTTAAAAAAAAAAAAAAAGTCTTAAAAAGCAACCACAAAGTACTGAGAGAAATTTACTGTGTTTTTGAACAGAAAGGCTGGGGACTGAATACATTAGGAGCAGGCTGAAACAGTGAAGAACAGTGACCCTACAGGTGAGGCCTCACTGATGCTACCTGCAGCAATAGCTGGCCAACAACCCCATTCTAGACATTTCTACACATTTTCTACCGTTACCTTCTCTTAGTGTCTAAACTTTTTAGAGCAAGGAAGCCTACCTAGAAATAGTTTTTCTGAGAGTCTTTGCAAAACAAAAATACTCAAAACTTACATTTTTCAGACTTAAAAATATATATAAAATGTAGGTTTGGCACCAACTAAGTATTTAACTTGTTACATTACAAGCTTATTGATTTTAAGAAGGAAAGCCCTTATCAAATCTTATGTCAAATCCTAAAATTACAAATATAATTCCCTCCAAAAAAATCACTCCCACTTGTAGTTCGAAGCCACTACTGGTACATCAGAGTACATTAGACCTTGAAGTCTAAAGAAGTCTGAATTCAGACTTTGCCTACACAACTTGTTGTGAGACCTTGAAGGTTCACTACAAAATCCCCAATTTTCTGTTACATATACACTATAAAGTTAGTTCCCTCCAAACAGCAGTCCTGTCCACAACTGCAAGAGGACAAGATTCATGCTTTGTTTCTCCATAAACTCTAAACATTTGGTTCTTCATCTCCAGTCACGGCAAGAAAGACACTTTTTCTGAGAGCCAGAATGACAAATAGCTATCTTAGCTCCCCAAGGATCTCATTCAGTGTTCTGCAATGAGAAAGTATTATTTAAATAAAGTACCTTGATGGACAAAGATCTCGGAGTTGTTTGGAAATTATTCCAGCCTGAAAACATTCCTCCACAAATCTCTCAAGAACAGAGTATGAGTGTGGGACATCTAGATTAATATCTGGAATTTCATTGTAAATTCTCTCATAACCCTAGAACAAAATTACATATAAAACCGTTAGCCTGTTAACAGTGTATGCCATGAAAGAATCCACCCCTACACCATAAACTGTCAGTGCAATCTGGGAAAACACATCATATGTGAACCTTGAAATAACGTATGGTTGCTTTCTTTAAAAGTTCTCAAAAGAACTCCAGGCAAAAGTCAAGCTACCCGACTATTGACTTCCCCAGCTACACTTAACTATCTTGTATAAAAATATAAGATAATTTCACCAACATTTCAAAAACCACAATTTTAAGTAAAAAAAAAAAAAGAATGCAATTTAAATGTTTCATCTAGATAAAAAAAAAATGCAACACACAAACTGAACAATCATTCTTTAAAGGGAAAAAAACCCAAACTGTTCTTGTCCAAAACTATAAAGAGCTAAAAACAAAATCTGTAGGCATAATACTATACATTACACATTCCCTAAAAGAAAAATTTCATTAACAATAACTCTTATTCAATCATATAGTTGAAGGAGGCATACACCTTTTAAAAACAATTTAAAATAATGTTATACATACTCTTTTCATTTGGTCTATGGTAATAGTAGAAGACTTCCACAAGGATTTTAATAAATCTAAGATCATCTTGAATGCACTTTCTCCAGTTGACTCTAAAACCATTATAATGGCCTAAAATTTGAACAGAAAAGAGTAAATAAATTTTTGGTAATCAGCTTATGAGAAACTTGTCCTAAAAATCTCCCTAATCCCTCCTCTAACATGTAGCGGTTATATAAACTTGTAAATTACCTTAATATTTTTAAGGGAAAAACTTTATATTATTAAAGAAACATCAGTTACTGTGGTGTAAAAAGGAAGACTTGAAAATCCTCTTTGATTGAGAACATAACCTTACTTCATATACAAGCTCGTGGTGAAAATGAGGTACTTCCAGTTCCTTAAGGCAGTGTTCAGCTTCTGATATATCTCCAGAGAGTAAATACTCTTTAAGCAGCATATCAATCTATTAGATTTAAAAGTTGAAATGTTAGAATTCCTAATTTTTAAAAGATGTGTACTTCCCTAAATGATATATTAACATTCGCACAGATATTGAACATAGGGATTTGACAGAGTGGTGACATAAGAACTTTCTCATGATTAAAAGTAAATGCCCAGGCTTCAAATGGTTCGGTTATGAAGTAAACGCAGCACTTGGTTTTCCAAGGAATCTCTAGTATCTCTAAGCAGGTTTTAAAATATGAATGACCTTGCTTGTGACTACAATGTCCAATCAAGTTTTGGACTAAGTTTAGTTTTGTGACTAAAAACAAGGGATGTAGAGGCTGCAGAGTTGGCTCAGCAGTTAAGAGCATGCACTGCTCAGCAGAGAACCTGAGGCCAGCTCCCAGCACCCATTTTACAGGGCTCATTGTAACTCCAGCTCATGGGATCCTGCAGTTCTGGCCTCCACGGGCACCTTAACTCATGTGCACATACCTATACACATACATATACTTAAAATAAATCTTTAAAAAGAGCAGATAATTTTTAATGCCACTAGAGGGCACTAATTTAAAGTCTCGTCACTTTTAGAATGCCACAAAACTTTAAGATGTTCTTAATACAATGGAAGCCCAAAAGTAAGAGATAATGGGCATTCCTACAAGAGCAGGAATCTACAGTTCTCTTCTCTCTATAACTGAGGATTTGTAACTCAGAATCTAGAAGCCCTCAGTGGGAAGCCAGAGATGGCTCAGTGCTTAAAAGCACACTGGCTGCTCTTCTGAAGGACCGCAGCTCAAGGCCCAGCACCCATACAGTGCTTGACTCCTAGCCATTAAGATCTGATGCCCTCTTCAGGCCTCTGCGAGCACTGCACACAAACTTACAAGCAGGCAAAACACCCACCCAAACACATTAAAACAATAATTGGAAAAAAAATAAAAACATCCAGTAATTGAACAAGAGAGACAATTCTTGATTTCCAACTAAAGCTTGTATGTTATCATTTATGGCTCTAGAAAGAAATGGTGAATGTTTTTTCAGCAAAAGAGCTTCAACTAAAAACAACCTTCCTTACAAATTTTCTGAGAAAGAGATATTTGTATCTAGTGGCATTAAGTGAATTTTGGCTGGATGATTAAGATTATTTTATCTAAATATCCTACACTTCAACTTCTACAACATCTTCATAAAAGGTAAAGTAAAATTTTACCACTAAACTATATTCTAATTAGAAATGTGTTTTTAGTTTTTTGTTTGCTTTTTTAAGTATGTACAAGGCTGAGGAAATGGCTCAGTGGTAAGAGTACCTGCACTGCAAGCATGAAGACTGAAGTTCAAAGCCCACAACTCACATAAGAAAGCAAGCCAGGCATGACTGTGCATAAATAATTCCAGCACTGCTGGCCAGAGACAAGTAGATCCCAAAAGCTCACTAGCCACTAAGTTAGGACAAAATAGCCAGCTTTTAGTTCAGAGAGACCCTATGTCAACACAATAGGGTGGAGAGTGGTGAGGACACACCTAACATGCATGCATGTGCACAGGCACAAAATCACACACCTTATATGCAGAGGGCACACATACCATACATACACACTTGCTAAGCACATACACAAAAAATAGTTAATGTAAAAGTATGTATTTTTAATATAACACATACTTAATATTTGAAGTATATTTTTACTAAAACTACAATATATTTGTTATTTAAATTATATTTGTGTGTGACTAAGAAAGTGAAACATGGGACTGAAGAGGCAGCTCAGTGGTTAACAGAACTTGCAGCTCTTGTAGAGGAGCAGGGTTCAATTCCCAGCACCCACACAGTGACCCACAACTGCCCCTAACTTTAGTTCCAAGGAATCTACAGCCCTCTACTGGCCTCCACACACATGCTACACAGACAAGCAGGACACATACATATACATAAACCTTTTTTTAAAAAATACTTATTTTTTTAAAAAGTGAAATTAACATTCCCCATCAGATTCAATGCATTTTTCCAAATGATAAATTACAAAACCACATGAACATTTCATTTGACCTTGCTTCTATTTAAATGAGGATGCAAAACAATGTTATCTATTGTTGGTTTTATTTCCAGTCTCTTTTTATTGAAAGATAATTCACACACTCTTTAAGAGTTTGTTAATTCCTCAAAACATCACCTTCGAAGAGTATTACCATATTACCTATTAACTAATGATATTGTCTAATACTCCATAAATGTGGCATCTTATTTTAGTATATGAGTTGAATTTCCTTTATTTTCATCACATTCTATTTTTATACTGTTACAATTTTAATTTCTGACTATTCATTCAGTCCTAATGTATGGAGTACTGAATTTCACACACTGATCTTGTTTCATGAAAATTTGCTAAACTACTGGCTAATAGTGGGGTTGGGTTTTTGGAATTCTTTGTGGACTCACCTGAACCCTCTAATCTACAGATCACCTCATCTAAGAACAGAGCTACTTCTGCACCTTCCTTTCCAGTCAGAATGCCCTTTATTGCACTTCCTTGCCTAATATCCCTAGCATATTAACAAACTTTTTTTTTCTTATAATTCTTCAAATTTTTAAAACATATCTATTCTAACATAGGTAAAAGCAAAAATGGTAATTTCTTTAACTATTCATCTGAACTGCTTAACGCTTATTCATTCATATATATATATGTGTGTGTGTGTGTGTGTGTGTATATGGATGAATATATATGTATATATATATGTGTGTGTATATATATATATATATATATATATATAACTGAGAAGACAGCTCAGTCAATTAAGTGCTTGTTATGCGAGCTTAATGACCTTAGTTTGATCTTCATAACCCATGTAAAAATCTGTGTTTGGGATGCTTATAATCTCAGAATTAGAGACCCACTTTCCAGCAAGCCTAGCTCATAGGTTAGGTCTCAGTGAAAGACTATCTCAAAAAACAAAGTGACATTTCTAAGAAATAAGACTTCAGGTTGACCTCTAGATACACATACACACACACACACATGCACACAAGCACATGCACACATACACTCACAAACATGTACACACAAAAAAAAAATCAAAATGAGAAAGCAATAAAGGCAGCACACAGCTCCAAAGCTGCCTGCAGTCAGAGATCTGCAGTTAGACATTACACACAGCTCCAAAGCTCCCATCTGCAGTTAGAGATCTGCAGTTAGACATTATAGGCTTCCACATGTTACAGAACAAAAGAGGAAGCAAATCTTGCACTTTGATGAAATAACTCAATTACTTTCTTTTAGCAAATAGAGTGAGCATCCTTATGAAGCTCTATCACTCTGATCTACTCTAATGTTCATAATTCCTAAGTTTTAATTTCAGATTACTCAAATTGCTCATAATTAATGTTTATTGAATAATTACAAATAATCTCCACTCAGCAGCATTTTAAGACTAAATACTACTATAAAAAAGATTTCAGGCATTAGAGTTCACACAGACTTCTTCTAATCACTCATTCCTTAGATGTTCACAGACAGACTTCTTATATTCATGAAGGATCTAATAGTCATGCCATTAAATCACAAAAACAGGATAAAAGAACAACAATTACCTAATTTTTCTAATTCATAAATTATTCAGATTTTTACTAGTAAATGTATGACCACACTGAATTCCTACCCACAAAAATACCATCTAGTAGCAGTTGTGTCGTCTTCTCTTGCCAACAACTCTGAGCAAGTACCTCTTTAACAAGGTGATTGACGGGCTGCTGCCCTCCTCCGGATCCCCACACGCTATCTTTACGCTTCCCACCTTTAGACATGCTCAGGAGCACAGTAGCCTTATCCAGAGCAGCTCTATCAAAAGGACAGAAAAAAAGAAGAAAAATCTCATTAAAATACGTATAGACATGCCTGATGTTTACCACATTATCAATAAAGCTTACAAAACTGTTTATGTATTGACAACTTTAATGTAACAAAAAATATGCAGTTTTTGAAAATAACTTTTCAAATAAAAATTAGGTATTTTTTTTAAATTTTTAACATTTTCATATTCTTTTACAACCACTTCTTATCAAAATACATTGTAAAATAATGGTTACATAGCCAGGAAAGAACATAAATTCACATACAACTTTTATATTGATTCACACTTCCCACCCAGGAAGATCGTCCTACTGTGAGCTAACATAGCCCTTCAAAATTAGTGTCTGTATCGGGGGAAGCCTGAGCTCAGCCTCCAGGAAGGTTAGAAAACTCAAGCAACAAGTGTGGCTTCTAATCATTAAACCAAAGAACTGTCCAAACCAGAAGGTACATGGACATTACACATTCAATGCTTTCATTTTATAAGTAGGGAAACTGAGGCCCTGAGAAGGGAAGACTTAAAAAAAGGACCCTCATAATTTAACTCACAACTTCTGCACTTTTATTGCTGCTCTCTTCCTGTTATAGCACAGCAGCATCTTTTAACAATGAAGAACACATAAGGACAAATACACGCTGACAATGTCTGATTCATGTGCATGTCATTTTACAGGAAGTTGTAGGGTTTCTCATTTTGAAATTCTAAGTAGCAAAAATTAATTTACTTACCTAGCCTGTACACAATCTACAGTTCCTTTGTAACTATCGATATAGGTATTACATAAGATTCCATCTCCAACAGCTCTAGCAATAAACTGGCCCACCAACTATAATAAGAAAAAAAGAGAATTATGTAAAAAGAAACTAAAAATAAATCTTTACTGGGACACAATTTTGAAATGCATAAATGATAAAAAAAAAAAAAACCTGTCTAATTACACACTCAATACCTAAAATACATGTTGAGATCTGCAAAAGCACCTGTTGTCAAGCATGGTGCATCTCCTTTATACTGGCCTTCAAGTGCTGGGATGCACAGAAGCACTTGTGTGCCCTG
This sequence comes from Montemys delectorum, assembly GCA_019843815.1. Classification (NCBI taxonomy): domain Eukaryota; kingdom Metazoa; phylum Chordata; class Mammalia; order Rodentia; family Muridae; genus Montemys; species Montemys delectorum. Next base: position 24,874 of record JADRCD010231098.1, read on the forward strand.
CGCCAGGCACACTCCTTTCAAGTCCATGCCACGAGGATGGGAAGGCGTCTCTGCTTTGCTCACTACATGATGCCAGCACTCTGCACACTGCCTCATTCTCAACACACGCTCAATAATTCTGTTAAAATAACCTGAAAGTCAAGGGACACCTCTCTGCTTCAATACCCAGACTGTTTTCTCAACTAACTATAAAATATGTTGTGGAGAAAAGTTATGCACAAATAAATGTTCATTTCAAAGTCTGATCACAGCAAACTTATTAGAAAATCTGAAAACAACTTCCGTGTCCAACAGTAAAAGTACGTGTAAGCAGTGCAGACAAAGTAAGGTCCACTCTGTGCACTGGAAACATCGACTCCACAAAACAGTGTGTGTGGTACAATTCTACTTTCTAATTAAAGATAAAACAACACTAATAAATAACAAAAAAATAGAAATAAAGAAATAGTTTTCAAAATGTTAACAGGTTTGCGTGGAGGTTTTTTCCTGGCCTTTCTTCATTTTGGATTTTATTCATCAAAAATTCTGTAATTAATATGAACTCAGATGACCCATTTTTAAGTATGTATATAAATAGGGGAAGGGAAATAAATCTGTTTTTGACTCATAGAAACTGCCTGTTACAGAAACAACATTTAGAAATTCTCTACAAATTTAATTTTTATGCAAATGTTAATAAATAGCAATTACATGTTTTGAAAGTTACAAAAGGGAACAGTTAACTGTTTTAATAAATCCCACTTAAGTAATTCAATATCTATTATAACAACATAATACCTTTAAAATTCTTAGCTAGTAAAATAATGTTCATATAATAAAAAAAATCTATTAACAGAAAATACACATATTACATATGACCTAAAAACTCTACAGTGCTGGATAGAAAAGAGGTTTCGTTTAGTTTCATCAAGACCTAGGTAGGTTATAGCTCAGTGGTAAAGCACTTGCCACCATGTGGGTGGCCCTTGGTTTAATACAAAGTACAGAAAATAAAAACAAAGTTATGAGGAAAGACCTAAAACTGTACAGAGCTATTTTTGTACAGTAATAAATGTGGGCCATTCCCTTGCAACTACTGTAATCTGCTAGGAGTGTGTATGTGTAGGAAACAAAGGAAAGGAGCAAAAAGAAAATGACACAAACCTGTGGTGCTCTAGGAGTGTCCAAGGCTAGCTCAGGGAGATCCTTCAGCAACTTGTCAAATGACTTTTCCACATCATTTGTGCTCATCACTGTCCCGCAAAGGTCAGAAAGTAGCTTGGATGTCATCTCCCGGTGGCTGGCCTTCCCCTCCAAGGCGAGGGACACTGCCAACACCGGCACACCGCTCTTCATCTCCCCAAGGTTTAAGTCTCTTAACATCTCCTGTGTGAAAGAATGAAAATGACTACCTGTCTCACTAGTTCAGTAACATCTTATTTCTGCAGTCATACTTCTACTCTATCTTTCCACCTCATCTTTAGAAATATCAGCAGTCATATTTAGGTTTATAACAATGACATAAGCTTTACCTGCCTGAATATCAGTACACTGAGGATATGAAGAGCAGTGTGAACACTCCATTCAACTACGGCTAACGAATCCTCTACTTTACAAACTATTACAATTATTTCTAAATAACTGATGAACATTTGAGGAGAAGTTTATTTGATATTACAAACTGTTTAGTCTACCTATATGTTTTCTCTTGAAGACTGGGTTTGGTAACACATGCCTTAAGTCCCAATTAGAGAGGCAGAGGCAAGCAGACCTCAGAATTAATGGCCCACCTGATCTTACTTACATAGTGAGCTCCAAACCAGCCAGAGCTACATAGTAAGACCTTGCCTCCTCTTAAAATAAATGTTTGCTTCGTTCTTTCATGTAAATATAAAGTGGGATAGTCAGTGTTTAAGTGGGATTAATGTTTTAAACGATGGACTAAAACATCTTCCCACTAAAGCACAACAGTACCTAGTTATTTACTAACCATGCAACAAGGTTACCAGACATTATACCACTCCACTTAATGCTTAAAGTAATCCAAGCCTTGCAGTAACAGACAACCTTAGAGGCAGCATCCCAAACTCTAAGTTGGTCACTTAACACTGCCTACTTTTGAAGTTTCTTTGGAATTTTTAAACCATGATATACAACTAGGAGATGGCTACTTTCACAACCCTTAAGTGACATCCTGGTCAGTGATCTCTAACACAGTTGTCCTTCCCTTTATTGAGAGTGTTAGTGTGGGTTTGGCTATGTTTGTGTGATAGAAGTTGCATGGGTCTTGTTATGAGACATGCAACTAAGACTGAGACATCAGGATTAGTAATATCTGTGGGAAAAACCCAGGACAGCAATCTTTGTCTATATGGTATGGTGGCATGCCTGCTTGATAAACAGGGTCCACTCTGTGGATGTGAGGATGCTCTGAAATCAGTTTAGCACTGGTTGTTCAACCCATGGGTCATGACCCACTTAGGGGTGCAATGTCATATATCCTGCATATCAGATATTTACATTATGTATGATTCATAGCAGTAGCAAAATTACAAGTAGCAATGAAATAAGTTTATAGTTGAAGAACTTGAAGAACTTCATTAAAGGGTCACAGCATTAGGAATCATGAGAACCGCTACTTTGTAGGAAAAGTTGAAGCCTTTAAGATTAGCGCACAACGGTGGGGACCATAGGCGAGCAGCAGCAGAGGTAACCTGGCCATTCTTACATGGAGTCAGAAGTGCACTGAAGCTGAGATAGCTGCCAAGCAGGAACCTGTTTGTATAAAAATAAGCAATTGCAACAAGATAGAGATGTGGCAGTATCCTCTGTATTAGCCTCTAATCTGGCAAATTAGATAACCAAGAGGATGACATGAGGTGACTTGTTAAGGGTTGGGGGCCAGAAGGAAAAAGAGAGTTCAAGTTAGATCCACACGCAGAAGCCCTTCCTGGGATCCGAGACCTTGGAATCCATAAAGTAAGTGGGGAAGATTATGGTACAAGCATTAAGAGGATACTGTAGAGGTACAACCTTTAACGGAATAAAAGGGAAAATCTATGATCCAGAATATGGTTGCTTCCATGCAAGAAACTAGGGTAATGATGAAACGCTCAGCACTTGAATCACTGGAATTAGGGAAGATTTTCAAACAAGCAACAAAAAAGCCTGTTTCAGCCTGGCTTCTGAGGCTGTGGGACATGAGGGTCAGAGGGTGTGGACGGGATCCATCTAGCTGCTGTGGAGGCAGGAAAACTGAGTAATGTGACTTCCCATTCCTCCTTAAGCAAAGGCTGCATGACCTGAGACAGTGTGATGGAAATCAGGCTCTGGTGGGCAGGCTTATGAAAGCCATGAGGAACACTTACTGATCTGTCTGAAGTCCCCATAAACATCAGGAACTGGAGGACCAAAGAGAAGGGACAAGTGCTATTGAGGAAACTAGGAGTAAGAAGAGCTGTGTCTGAACCCCGTGCACTGGGTCAGATAGAACTGTGTTCTCAGAGAAGACAAACGAAAGGTTGATCCAGCAGGGATCTCGTGGCTCATGTGGAGCTTTAGTGGCTTTGCTGAGCCCTTTATCGGAGCAAGATCTTTATAAAGTAGGAGGGGCTTTGGCAGATCTCAGTGACTTAGAGCAAGATGTAAAGAGTCTGTAATAAAGGTTAGATAAAGATAAAGCAGAGAAAAAAGATGTCTGGGTTACTCAGATGTGGCAGGATTTGGGTCTTACTGGAGTTCCCAAGGGAAAAACTGACAGAAAGAAAGCCTACTGTGTGCTAAGGGGCTTCTGGATGGCTCTAAAGCCTGAGGAGCAGTGCGCAGAAGACACCCAAGTAAGAACAGTACAGGTAAAGGTGATCAAGCCTGCCCCAGGGGTGGTAATTATCCCGAGAGCAAGAAGGGTGTATTTCCTCCAACAAAAGGCTATACTAGTGGTGGAGATGGTTTGCCCAGCCAGGAATTCCCCCAACAGCTCAGAATGGTAAATGGAGAGGCTGCAGCCACCATGCCAACCAAGGGCCACTCTGACCTAGGAAGCCATTAGGTACAGCAGGAGAGGGCCATGAGCAGGTCTGAGCAGGCTGAGTCTGGCTACTGAGTCTATCAGGTTTGGAGAAATGTAGGGAGACTCTGTCGAAGAGCTCCAAGATTGGAACCATAATGGTGCAGAGAGAATGGCTGAGGATTACAGAGAGCTAACGAAGTTAGCGCCTCCTATCCGCACTTGGTACCTCACCTAGGTCTGTGGAGGAAGCAACTGATACAAAGGGGTGGAGTGGAGCCTTTCTGTACTGGACCTAGTTTAGGTCACACTTCAGAACATCATCTTACTGTGAACCTCTACACTCACCTGACGCTTGCTCAAAGCAGATTAAAGACTTTCAGAGTGCTTCTCCAAGGTTATCTTTGTAGCCCACCCCACCCTAGTCATGGCGTGGTCATCAGGGTGTTGCCTTGTCCTGCCCATCCTCTAGGAAATGCATTATATAAATGACATAATGCTAACTTCTGAGTGCCTCTGAACATCTAGAAGTGTACCTAAAGGATCTACAGGTGGGTCTAAAGGAATGAGTGAGGGGCTCTCGACAGTCTGGCAGGCCCTGCCCTTCTCCCCCATTCCTCTGTCTTATTAAAAACTACTAGATCGCACTCCAAAAGCTAAGCACCGAGGTCTAGTTCCCTTTGGCCATTCTCCTCCTGAGAATGACCAAGGTCCAGCTCTCAAAGTACTGAGGTCCAGCAATCAAAATCCCCTTTTGGCTCACCTAACTAACGTGCCCAGTTAAAATCAAATAGCTCACCCTAACATGAAGTTTCCCTTTTTACCTTTGTAAACTGCCATCTGCTATGGGCCACATCTGTCTCCACTGTCCAGAGCCTGTCCTTTGCCATCACTGTCCAACTCCCCATGCCCAGACAAACACTCTTTCCCCCTTCCTCTTGGTCCTTTCTCCCTCTTCCTCTCCTTCTCCCTCTCTCTCCTGTTTCTTATTCCCTGACCTATGTCACTCTACAGAACTTGGTCTTGGGGATCCTGAGACAATCCTGGTCCCTTCACTGCAGATGGAAGATCAATCCACAAGTGCAGGGGCCAGGCACAGTGTAAAACTCTTGACAGTAGCATGGTCTAGTATGACACCAGACAACACTACTGTCGAAGTCCTACAGCAGACTGTGCCTACAAATGTGAAGGTGTTAGAAGCATTGGGGAGCTCTTGGGATAGTGGCCGATTTTCATACCCAACCCTGCCCAAGCTGCCTATCCCTTGTATAAATTGATAATGAAAGGGGTTACACAGATTGTCACAGAAAGGCTGAAGTGACAACTGAGCCAGCTAGTATCACTGTAGGACAGGTAAACAGCTGTATATCCCACTAACCCAATGTCTCCTCCTGTCAGAGGTTATCAAAAGTTAGTAAGGCAACAGCTGGCGCTATGGCAAGAGCAACCTGACAAAGGCCCAGTGGGGTTGGGTCTGTTACAGAGAGGAGGGGAAGCAAAGAACAACAGCCGCTTACCTGAATTTAAAGTACTGCAAGAGGTAGAGCCTATAACTACCCTAGTGACTAAACAACAGCTTGCCCAATAAAGGGCTGGACTGAAGGCTTTCTGGTGCAGCACAGAATCCAACTCTATAAAGGTGGCAGTGTATTCACAACAGTGAGGTGTGGTATCCACAAGCCCAGCACAAGTGCCATGCAGGCTGCCCTAGGACCAGTGTCATCTGACGCTGCCGAGCATCCCCCAGTAACTGAACCATCAGCTAAAGAGATTAAATCCAAATAGTTCCCTACAGCAGTAGAAAAGGGCACTCCCAGAAGCTACCACATGCCTGACCACAAACCCCGGTGCCAGGAGAGGGCTATCTCCTTATGAGCTGTTGGCCAGGGAAGGCCATGAGGCCCCACAAATCTTAAGAGCTTTTGCTACTGCTGCTGGTTGTATTCCAGCACTAGATGGCATGACCCTGTTGTTGAAGACACTGCATGTGCATGTTCTGACTATAGCATTTGGAGAAATTAAGCTGGAGCTGAAATGTAAATCCCAACCCTGCTGGCTGGCCTCACGGCACAGAACTGTCACCAGCATTCCTGCTGGGCTATGGACCCTGTGTGCTGAAATACCAACATGCTAGGCACGATGTGCAAGCTTGTGCAATAGTAGTTCAACTGTCATGGGCCAGACCAATAGTTTTCCAACTAGAATCAAGACCATCACCACAAAAGGGAGTTCACCTCTGGTACTATAAACTAGGACAAAAACCTGTGGCTGAGGAGGTCATAGATCCCAGTGGGGAAGCAATTTATATGGTTTTTCTAGGTGGATGTAATGTCAAATTGCCTTCTAAACATGTGTTTACACCTACAGATCGCTGTTGTTATCAGGCTCAACTCATAAGCACTGGTGCAGCTCCTGAGAACAACTGACTTAATGTGGCATGCTATGGTGGCATACTCCTTAGCCATAGACGGACATCCACAGTCAACCCCTCTAAGGTTCTGGGATCACTACAGAAAGGCAGAAAGAATATAAGTATGGGAGTAAGGGATAGAGCATTGTGTAACAGTTTCCTCTAAGACTAAACTATCCCACCCTATAGGGAAGCTCTGTAAGCAGGAAGGTAAACAGCTTGAGAAAAGTTCCTGAAACTGACCAGATCCATTAAGTCTCTCTCTGCCAGAGTGAGCAGAGCCAAGCTGCAAGGACTCACAGGGAACAGCTGCCAAGAATTCTGTGAACAGACCAGCAGCCTGGAAGAAGCAGACAGCCTGCCTACATAAAGTCAGACCCACTGAGGCACCTGGAAGGACCCTCTCCCACCTGCTCAGTAGTGGGCTCCAGGTCCCCAGTTTTGTGAGCTATCACTCATGCTGGAGTGGGCTGGAGTGATGCAAATGCCTTTGAGTCATTTCTGCCCCTGTAAATAGTCCCACTAAAACTCACTGGGTCAACAAACTGCACTTTGGTGGTATCTGTATTTTGGACTGTCATGGATTCCCTATCTGGATGGAGTGAGTAGACGTGTGTATGTGTTGTGTCTCCTCAGAAAAAGTCTGTCACACAATAGTATAATAACCAAATAGTTGTCTTATACTGTAATTCTATAAATCCAAAGCTACCAAACCTATGTAACAAACAAAATCAAAAGTCCAGGTTGGAGTTTAAGAATTATAAATGACTTCCAATTAATAACTGTTACAGTTCAGGCCCATAATTCTAATGAAACCAGTCATTTTATTTTACCCTCCAGGATTTACTTTATGAACAGTTTACTACAAACACATTAATTAACCCCATACAAACTATGATTCAAAACTTAGGTTGACTCTCTTGGTGCCCATATACATTTGTTTCCAAATCTCTGTATCAATGTTGTTTTTTGGAGAGTACAGATATATTTTAATCTCATCCAAAACAATGAGACACTTCTGAAGCCCCTGAAGAGGTCACACATTCTATAAATTCCACGAATTGTTTAGATGATAAAACCAGATGCTTTAAATGTATAGAAATAGTGTTTGTGTCATTTTCCCCAAAAGGAAATGGCATAGAAGTATCATCAGAGCCCAAAAGTATGTAAGAAAAATTGTTTAAGAAAAAAACTGTATCCCTATTTTCTTTTTTCTTTTGAAAACCTATGTAGTCCAGGCTGGCTTCAAACCCAGACCTGTCCTACTGACCTTGACCTCTCAGATACTGGGATTTCAGGCATAAACCACCATGTCTAGAGCATTCCCTTCTCGGTTGCCAAATTTGTTGTTGTTACAAAAGAAAAAAACATAAACTTATCCAGAGTAATCCAAAATCATTCTACACAGGTTTTGTTTAAAACAGTGTATTTTCTCCCTGCAACTTAAAACCTACCGCAACTTCATTTGTATCTCCGTGCTCAAAGTATTCCTGTATAATTGGTGTTAGAGTCTTCTCAAATGCGGTCTCATCAAGGGGCAACACTACGGTTTCATAAACACAGTTCTCCTGAAAGAAGGGGGATTACAAATTAAATATTCAGAAAAGCTGAAATTATAGTTTCATAGTTCAGCTGGTTAGTGATCACCAGTAAAGCAAGATAAAGACATGCTTCCTGTTTTAATCACACCATCTGTATGCAGTGCTTCCTGTTTT
>JADRCD010231098.1:32993-53195 GCA_019843815.1 Montemys delectorum
TTCCTGTTTTAATCACACCATCTGTATGCAGTGCTTCCTGTTTTAATTACACTGTCTGTATGCAGTGCTTCCTGTTTTAATTACACCGTCTGTATGCAGTGCTTCCTGTTTTAATCACACCGTCTGTATGCAGTGCTTCCTGTTTTAATCACTCCGTCTGTATGCAGTCCTTCCTGTTTTAATTACACTGTCTGTATGCAGTGCTTCTTGTTTTAATGACACCGTCTGTATGCAGTGCTTCCTGTTTTAATGACACCGTCTGTATGCAGTCCTTCCTGTTTTAATTACACTGTCTGTATGCAGTGCCTCCTGTTTTAATGACACCGTCTGTATGCAGTGCTTCCTATTTTAATCACACACAGTCTGTATGCAGTGCTTCCTGTTTTAATCACACACAGTCTGTATGCAGCCATTTTCAAAAAACTTCAACAAGCTATAGACAGATTAAACCCACTCACTGTAGCAAATATATGATTTTCTCCCAAATTCTCAATTTCATGATGACTACTTGGGTAGGGAGGGGGATCATGTGCCATACATGCATGTGATGGGCAGGGACCAGAGGTCAATGTTACCTTCACCTCCCATGTCCCCACTGAAGGACTGGATGACAGATGCACCCACCCATAGCTGGGTTTTCATATGGGTTTCCTGACTGTGAAGATTACACTCAAGTTGCCCAATTTGTACATAAAGTGCTTTTCCCTCCCTCCTCAGCCATCTCCCTGTCCCTTTCGTCTTATATTGTGAGACACAGTCTCCCTGAATCTCCATGGAGCTCCCATCTAGCAAGCTCTGGAGTCCACTTGACTCCACTGCCTCATGCTGAGTTCACAGACAGGACTACCATGTCCAGCTTGTACGCAGGTACTAGAAATCCAAACTCGGATTCCACGCTTGCATACCAAGCACTTTACCTACTAAGCCATCTTCAGCTTTTATGTTAACTTTTAGATCCCTCACAAAACCAACTTTTCAACCCAAAACCTTTAATACGGCATCCTAGCATATATTTCACTAAAACTTGACTTTTTAACAGGATTAAGTATTTTCTTATATGTACTAACATTGTCAAAAGCAAAAACTTTCAAAATATAATAAAAATAAGAGATCAATATTGTAATGACTGAAAATCTAAGAAAAAACAGTTCAAGTGAAATTTCAGTAAGATTAAAATGCTTACCACAACCTATAAGTCTGTCTCCTCTACAGAAAAGCTAAAATATTTATTGACAACTTGTCACTTAAATATTATTTGCAGCATAAACTTAAAAGACTATATTTAGCAGAGAGCATAGTATTTCAATCTCACAGCCTTTAAATATTTTTATAATCTTAGAAATTTTCCATATCCATCTGTTAAAACTGATAAGTGCATACATATGAATGATGTACAGAAAAAAAACAAGTTAACCCACACACTGATATTTTCAAGTAACCAGATACCGGATTAAATAAGAGTGCCTGTGAGTTAACACAGTGACACTGCTGAAGCTGAAAGATGAGTACCAGTAGGTTCATTGTACCAACTGTACTTTTGAAATTTTTCGATTAAGAAGACAAGAAGAACTTCACAATGATGCATTAAGACATTTCTTACTAAGTATCATCATGAGAGAGAAAATGCATGTGTCCTCAGAATAACATGCATACGAGTACTTGTGTTAAATAGTGACTCTAAAAAGGAACCTAGTATCTGCAGCCCATGATACCGCAGAGTCAAGTCAATAAAGACCTCCTCTTAACTCCCAAAACAAGTGGAAATTATGTACGCTTCACTATCAAAAAACTGCTTTTCCTAATTTGTACAGATGATTTTGCCATACATGTTGTATACATCTTCATAGCTATGGAGTACTGATATATGACCATGTATCTCTTGACCATCTTATGAGTGAAAAAGCAAGAAATCTTACAAACACTGAGTATAGAAAAAATAGTTGATACCTGGTCATCATCATAGTTTGGATCTTTCACATCCACCTCTTCCACATCATATACCTGTCCAGGTGTGCCCCAGACACCCTTGCCTCCTGCACCACCTGAAAGTTCAATTGATAGTTCACAAATATTAACTGAAATCTGAAATAATTTCAAATGTAAAAATTCTTATACTAATTATTTTCCAGTTGAGAATTACACTTCAAACTCCTATTTAGATCACTTTTTCAAGATTAGCTATTTCCAAAAGCATCAAGTCAAAATAACGTAGTTAGAAACTACAAAGGCAAACTCTTTATAATTTTTTTTTTTAAATCTGAGCAACTGCCACACCACAAACCTTACAAAACATGACACTGTAGTGAAGTTCTAAATTTTGATGTTTCTTGGAACCAGCAAAAAGAATAAAGAAGAGAAACATTTTGGGCCAGTAAATGTGCCATTAAAAGCTCAACACATAAAAAAAAATCATTCCACAGAGAACCATATTGACCACCATCATGCTAACATGTAATATTCTTCCACATAAAATGCACATTAAGCTATACTTAGAAATTAGCAGTATTTCAACAAATACTTGCTATTTAAAAATCAACAGCACTGACAGTTGTTTCTCTCTACTTCTGTATACATAACAAAGACTACAATTTCAACTCAACAAGTTGCTTGTCCATAGCAATTTACTGTGGCATTTTTACAAAGCCAAATCTGTCTAAAATAATACTTTTAAAAAGCTTTCATAATGCCATTGCCCCCTTTTAAAGTTTTCATTCTGTACCTAAAGTATAATCTGTGCCAACACAGCAGACCAGGACCAGATAACTATGGATCACTTTGATTCATATGATTATGTAGCTAGTCACAAAATAATTTCTGAAAGACCACTATACTTTACCTGAATACTGATATATTTATCTTTCCCTATTCACCTTAACAAAAATGTTTTTCATAATCATATTTTTGGCTTGACATTAGTTCTATGTTCATTAATAGAAGATTAATGAAATTCAATCTCCATGTTTGTTTCCCCCTCCTTCCAAGCAGTTTCATCACAAGATCCATTTAAATTATCAGTGCGTTAATTTAACTGTAAGTGTATAACTGAAGCTCACACCATTCAAAATCCAGTCCAATCTCCAAATTCTACCAAAATTCCACTCTAGACAGAAGCTGAAAGACCCTCATCCAATGAATTTTAAATGTCTACCAATATTCTAGGCACTGGATCAGCAGTGAAATAAATCAATCTACTACAACATTCAAGCAGCAGAACTAGAAAGACCACAGACCCAGATCTACATATATGTTACCAAATGCATAGTTACTATTTTTAACAGTGGACATTTGATAACAGATTTATCTGATAAGTATAATAAACCTGACCACCTTCATAGTATATATAAAATTCATAACTGAAAGCATCAAAGTTTACTATATTTTGCTGAGGGGAAAAGAGAAAGTTTACCCCAAAGAAAAAATAATCAACCTTAAAAAAGAAAGTGGTATGGGCCTTCAGCTCTACCATAAAGATGTACACAACTCATAAAGCCCTAGAACTGTGAATGCTTTTGTCCGTTTAGAACAAGGGGCTCCCAGCACAGGAACTGGGGTTCTTCCAGTTGTTTCTTTGCACAGCACACACTAACCTTTCTTTGGCAGCCCCCTTCCTTTCCCAGATCTGGACCGCCTATCTAGCAACCTTCCTTTTGGACTGGTGGGCACAGCAACTCCACTTCTAACTGCTTCACTTCCATTATCACTGACTGAATCGCCTCTGCCAGAGTCCCGGGATGAATTTTTCCGCAGTCGTCTTTTTGCTTTAGCATTAATTCTAGCTTCATTAATAGTAGATGCGGAGATCCAATTTCCATTTATTTCATTCTTTATTTCCTCAGTGCCAGCATTTTCTTCATCTCCAGAAAAGAGAGAGTCGCTTAAATTGTCAGGGTCTTAAAAGAGAAAATGAAAAAAAAAAAAAAAAAACCAAGCTAAGTATTTCCAGTATCCACTCTTATGTCAGGTACAATTTAATTTGGTTACTACACATAAAATTAACATTTTTTAGGCTAGTAGTAGTCACACTGGCAATTTTATAAAGAACAAATAAGATTACTTTTCCCATTATCAAGGAAAGTAAATAAAGGTACTGAATTTTAAATAGGGTTTCCTTTTTTTTTTTTTTTTTTTTTTTTTGGTTTTTCAAGACAGGGTTTCTCTGTATAGCCCTGGCTGTCCTGGAACTCACTCTGTAGACCAGGCTGGCCTCGAACTCAGAAATCCACCTGTCTCTGACTCCCAAGTGCTGGGATTAAAGGCGTGCCCCACCACTGCCCAGACAGGGTTTTCTAAAAAGAGATTATTATACATACTTGGGTAATAAAATCTATGTTTGTAAGAAGAACATAAAACTATAGACTTGTGAGCAAAGAGTTATCAAGTAGAGAGAGATAATAAAGAATCCTATAGAACGGAGATAAACTGCATAAAGTGTCTAACATTCTTTTTAGGCTCTACTAAACAGTACAAGTTCAGCGCTTCCCACAGATGAGGGAACCAAGGCTCTGAGTGTATTTAAAAACTTTCAAACATCACTCCCTGCTCTATTACAAGTGGTTAGGACATTAGTCTGCAATACACACCTGACAAATATGTAATCAAATCCAACCCAGGGAATGCTCTTAAACCTTCCTCTCCAACTCTGAACTGTTTCCCTAAACTCTATCTCTGAAAAGTTCCCAGCCTATACGTGTTGGCTCATTAGCACCTAAAATGATTCCAAATGGTCTTTTGGTTAGAAGTCACTTAGTAACTAATCGGCTATCAGAATTCTTCAAAATATAGCCTTAATCTCATTCCCTCCATGAAAACCGTCCTATCAACCCAAGCCACAGGAACACTAACTGGTCTGCCCATGCAGCCCACGCAGCAATCAATGCTTTACTTCTTTTACAATGACTTTCCCTGGTCATAGCCTCAAAGCGAGGGCTACTACCAGACTGTACTTCCTGTCACCAGCACTCAACAGACCATGCTCCCTGTCTCAGATGTCTTTGAAGATCACATGACAACCTCAGCTTTGCTATGGAAAGAGCTTTAAGTCAGAAAGGCCACTGACTGCATTCCTACTCCAGCACTTTTGTTCCAGATGGGTAACTCAATCAGAGGCAAATCACTCAAACTGTCGGGTGCCTAATTGTAATTGTGATTATTATTATTATGATATAAAGTTGACATGACTTTATTGTACTCTGTGAGTTTAAAAAGTAAAAATTTAATCAATCTAAAAAGCACAGATGTATTCAATTCTTTTAGAGTCTTAGCAAAAGTACAAATGTTAGTAAGAAAACTGTGATCCAAAACACACTTAGTGTGTTACAGTGTGTTACAGTGTGTTACAGCATTTCACTAGTCTCTGCCTCTCTGCCTTCCATCTTCAAAACAGTCTCCAAAGTGAACAGTGTGGTTTTCAAAAGCATGCCCTTACTGAAAAACTCTTTCAAAGCTTTCCATGTTACCTCAGAATAAAGTGTAGAAGTCCTTACTATGTAACATAACATCTCTGCACACTGTCCCTGCTAAGGGAACCACACTCAATGCTCATCACTTTTAAATACAAATACTCAAACTTCACTGAAGTATCTTTTCTTATCCTTTGAAAATCTTTTACTAGTTTCTGTTGCCTTTTTGCAGAGCTAGGATACCTTAAGCATAGCTAAGAAAGTACTTTAAAAGTTTTACTCTCATTTTCCCACATAAAATATGGAATAGCTTCATGTTTGGTCACAAGACAGGGTTTAGGACACTACTCACCAGTGGGGTTCACATTCAGTATCTGCTCATTTTCTACATCCATTTTTCCTTAATTTCACTTGCACTGATTATACACAAATTACTAAATGGAAATCTTCCTTTAGAATCTATGTTTTAAAAAAAGAAAAGAAAAAGGTTCAACATCTTCTAAACTGACACAATTAAAGTAAATTCAACTTACTTGAATAAAATGTAAAAAAAAAAAAAAAAAAGCCTAAATCCCTTTTTAAGAGTTTGCTATACTTTCAAAAAATAACCCAATTAATACTTAGCTCCAAATTTCTCCACAAGCTTTTCTGAGACAAAGAGAAAAAAAGAAAAAGATTGAGATAAAGTGCATCAGATTTCAGCATATGCCAATGAATTGCTTAAATGTAAGGTTTAAGGAAATGTTTACAACACACATATCTTTTAACTTAAACATATACACCAAATCTCTTAAAATTTCCCCCCTCTCCTGTGTCTGTGTGTGTGTGTGTGTGTGTGTGTGTGCGCCAAGCCACACTGTGTATAGGTAGCTGTGCAAGGCAGAAGAGGGCACTGGATCCCCCAGAGCTGGACTTACAGGGAGCTGTGCACTAAACAATGTGAATGCTTGGAACCAGACTCAGGTCCTCTGGAAGAACATTATGCACTCTTAACCCACGTTCCATCTCTCCAGCCCACATTTAATACAGTTAATTTTATATCCATATACAGGGACATAAGTATTGTATAATTCTCTAGTAAAAACTAAAATTCACTCTAAAATGAAAACAACAGTTTTGACTAATCAAGAATATTTCATGTCTTGATCTTTGGCATTACAGGCTTTCTGAATGCAAAAGCAGCTGTCATTTCATTACCCTGTCCATTACACTGTCTTTTTATGAGGCACTGAAACAGGAAGACATTTTTAAATAATCCTTTCTATTGTGTGATTTATATTCAGCATATCACTTCTATAATCTAAAATTTTCATTAAAAAAACTCAACCTACTTTAAGAACAAATAAAAGGCAGATGTGGTAAAAACACATCTGTAATCCCAGCCCTGGAGGAAGCGCAAGCAGGGTCATCAGGAGGTTAGCACCTAGAAGAGAGGCCTTCCTGTGCTGTGGTGGAGGTCAGACAGCTGACAGAACTTAGGAGATGTGCCTAAGACCCTTTAGGCTTCTATCGTTCTCTAAAAGGATATTAACTTGTGAAACAAGATTAACACCTGACGTTGAAGTCATGTTGTGTTAGGTACATCAAGGTGTTATCATGCTGCCCAAGAGAACATGATAAAAATCCCTCTCCAATGCTACTCAGAATTAATTGTCATGGAGGTTTAAAAGACCACTTAACTCCCACTGCTAATTTTCAACAACTTAGGATTTAGAAAATTGAAATTTAAAATAGATACATAGAGAGTCATACAAATGTAAGACCAAATATGGTTTGAAAATGGCAATTTTTACTACTTTCCATGGCTGAAGATGCCATACCCTGCTTTCCTTCAGGGCATGCATGAATTACATGCTAGAGAAAACCTGTCAGTTCTGATGTGATTGGAACTTAACACTGTGAAGTGTTATTTTCAATCTTGATGCAAGTCTAATCTCTGAGAAAATATTTTCTGCAGCATCTGGCTATAGGGGGATATAAATAGTGCTTATTGAGCCTTTGTAATTCAAAGTGAGTTTTATATGCACTAGTTCATGTGCTTCATATTCCCTTTGCATACAATTCAAGAAGTTCAGAAGGAGAAGGTGGTCTGTTCAAGGAGAAGCAGCAGCATGGGTGAACTACCCGGAGAATCTAGACTCTGTAAACTCAGTACAAGAGCTTACAGTGCCTTATGGGGAAGTCCTTCTTAGGGTTAACAAAAAGAAGCTTTGAACAACGTAGACTTGTTACGCCAATTGTTAATACTGCTTTCCAAACACCAAAAATATGATACTGAAAACAGCTATCAGGAAATAACTACCACATAATAGACTGTTTTATTAAGTAATTATAACAGCCAAAAAATAGTTCTATCTCCAGACCATAACAACTGGATCAAGCAGTCAAGCCTCAGACATACCAATAGCGGCACTGCTGTTCTTTTTTTTTTTTTCTTTTTTTAAGATTTATTTATTGATTATATATAAGTACACTGTAGCTGTCTTCAGACTCCCCAGAGGAGGGCATCAAATCTTATTACAGATGGTTGTGAGTCACCATGTGGTTGCTGGGATTTGAACTCAGGACCTTCGGAAGAGCAGTTAGTGCTCTTAACCACTGAGCCATCTCTCCAGCCCCAGCATTGCTGTTCTAAAGGACAGTATGTGACACTCTCTTCAGTGAGCTTTGTTTTTCCTTTTAATTTAACAATTCTTAAAATACTTACCTCAAACTTAGGCAAAGCTTAAAAAAAAAAAGCCTAAATTCCATTTGCTCCACACTAATCTATACAAAATCATTTCCCATAAGGAAAAAAAAAAAAGCTATATACAGCTAAAAAAGATTAAGTTGAAATTAACTGTTCTCAAGTGCATTTCCTAAATGCCCAATAAATTACTTTGACATTTTAGAAGTCAAGTTTAAACCATATGTTAACTAGAAAATTATCTTAATTCTTCCCTGGGATGCAGTCACATTAATTATCAACTTGCAATCAGCTAAAAGGGCTCTACAACAATAACGCAAAAGCACTATAGATAGCAACCATGTACATTTATTTTTGCAGTCGTAACAAGTATTTCCCCTTACTATTACCGCGAGAGAGACACGGGGGGGGGGGGGGGCGGGGGGAGAGAAGGGAAGGAGGGAGGGAAGGAGGGAGATAGATAGATATCGCAGGCACATTATGGATATAAATACTAGCACGAATACATGTGCCAAAGCCTCGGTTTTTTAAAACAATAAATTGGGCCTTCCCCCAAAGTCTCAAACTCTTAAATCATGAATATTACAACTGTGAAACTATCAAAATGTTTTAAACGCAGCTTGTAGGCCTCACACCCACCCCTCACCCAGGCCGGGAGCCGCACTTTGAATCATTCATAGCAGGTAGTTGGCTACAGAGGCTGGCTACAGAGCCAGTCGCCAAGGAGGGGATCGGGAAGGCAGGCGAGACCAACATCTGCAGCTTTGAGGCTGTTCAGGGAAAGCAAAAACAAAAAACCCAAAACCAAACAGCACGCCCTCTACGTACATTACAGTAGCGGACAGACGCGCAGCAGACACAGCGTGCGTTCACAGAGAGGGGGCTCCCTTCTCGGCTTTGTTTTCTCTAGGTTGTAGTCTACTTTTTTAAGGGACCCTGTGCAGGAGACAGCGGGGAGGAGCTGGCCCAGGGCCGGGAGGACAGCTGTCCGCGCCCCGAGCCCGCACCGACCGACGCCTTCCCCGCAGGACCCCAACCCTCCGGCAGCGGGCAGGGCCGGCCCGGGCGACCAGGCCCCGGTTCGGGGCGCGGACCCCTCACCGGATCTCCGTCCGCTCGACACACCTCTCCTACCGTCCCGTCCCGTCCCCTCCCCGCGTCCAACTGCGTCCGGCCGGGCGCCCGGAGGCTCCCCTCGACCGCGAGCGCACGCACGCTCGCCCCGCCGCCGGGGAAGGGGCTGCGGAGGAGGGGGCGGGCCCGCGCTGCAGCGCCCCAGCCCGGCCAGCCGGGCCTCGGAGAGCGAGCACCCGCAGCTCCCCGCAGCTCCCCGCAGCCCCGGGCGTTGGGCGAGCGCGGGTGGCCCGAGGGCTCCAAGGCCAGGGTGGACGGAGACCACAGCGGCGAGGCCTCCACGCCCCCTCCCCCTCCCAACGTGCGGCAGCCTCCGCCGACCCGGGGCCACCGCGAGGACGTCGCCCGCCCGCCGGCCGGGGCGTGCGAGCCGCGCCCACCGTACTGACCCCCTCGGGCCGCCGCCGCCGCTCGCCCGGGTCTCCCGTCTGCCCGGCCCCGACCCCGCTCCTCAGCCTCAGCCTCCGCCTCCGCCTCCGCCGCCGCCTCGGAGCGCCTCTGGCCCCGCTCGCTCTGTTTGTTTTTGTTTTGTTCTACCCAGTAACACGGGGGCGACGGCGTGGCGTTCATTGGCCGAGAGGAGGACGTCCCGTAGCCAATCGTGGCGGCGGAGCAGCCGCCGGGGCGGCGAGGCAGAGCTGGGGGAAGTGAGACGTGGAAAGTAGGGGCGGGGCTCCGGGGGCGCCGGCGTCGGCGCAGGCGCGCTCGGCTTGGGAGCCGCTCGGCCGCCAGCCAGGGTGGGGGCAGGTGGAGAGGGCCGGCTTGTGAAAGCGGGTGGAGGGCTGGGCTGGGCTGGGGGCTGGGGTGCGGCTGGTGGGCCAGACGGGCCAGGCCTCTCTACCGGGCGTCTCAGCCCAAGCAAAAGTCGTGGGTTTGCTGAGGTCCCCACCATTTCTGGGCGTCTGGGAGAAGCAGCAACCTCTACTCACTTCTGCCGCTGGCCCTTGCTCACGCGTGGCTCCTACCACGTGTCCACGTGCTCAGGAAGTTTCTCGCAGGAAAGGCCTAACCCGTTTGAGATAAAAATCGCTCCCGTTTCCCAGATAAAGAGATACAAAAACTGAAGTCCCTTTGCTAACCAGCCAGGCCACAATGGTGCTTGCATTCTTTCCGAAGCTGGGTTTGTCAACCATGGCTATGGTTTGTGTATTGAAACAGCCCTCTCTAGCTGTCTTCTGTGACTTTTCCTTCTGGCTGCCATCTCTAGCCTTCATTTTGTCTGGGATGTTAATCTCCTGAGATAATGTACGGTACCGTGTGTTCTCCCTGTGCACTTGGAAAGTGACTGACCTGCTTTCTCTGGCCTTGTTTACCTTTAGTCTGAATGGCAATACCAGAATGTTTCTCTTGGTCTTTTCAGAACTGAACTGCTCAATAGCAACCACCATCCCCTAACGTGGGCCTTTCTACCCAGTCTCCTCCTGCCTGGTGTTACGTCATGCTCTCTCTCTCTCTCTCTCTCTCTCTCTCTCTCTCACACACACACACACACACACACACACACACACACACACCTTCACAAGCACCCCACTGCCTCCCTGGAGTGCCTGCCTTTCAGCAGACACCTTAGAGCCCACAGTGACTTATACACTTGGAGGCTCTAACCTTCCTAACCCATGGATACCCCTCCTCCTGAACCCACTTGGACAGCTCAGTGCTCCACATCCTCCCTTGTGTCTTGCCAGGTCTTTATCCTATCATCTTGAAATGTCTCTCCTAGCTGGCATCTCTGCCTGGTACATCCTATCCAAGTCTCTCAGCCTTCCTCAGTCTTTATCAAGTCTCATGCCAATATGATCCATTTTCTGAAACCCGATTCCGCGGAGTACCAGCCAGTCTGCCGGGACTGAAGATGTTCTGCCTGGCATTGTTTCATCCGAGTCCCAGTCCTGGCTTGTCTCAGAAGACCTGTGTCTCACGCACCCTCTGTATCGTGTGCTTGAGAGGTGCTTTGTAGATGGATTATTATTACCCATGTAATAAATACGCCCTGTGCGAGCTCACAGAGAATCCCAGCAGGCAGTAGTCATCACCGGCTCTTGTTCAGGACTTCTTCACATAGCCAGCACCTAAAGCATCACTTGGCACATACTACACCCAGGCTTTGTAAGGCAAATATCCCAAAATTAGAAAATAAGAATATACAACTCCCATTTCTAAAAGGGCACCTTGGACCTTTAAAAGAGACTATTTAGGGAATCTCCCCCCCCCCCCCCCCCCCCCAAAAAAGAAGGCCTAATTGCCCCCCAGAAAGAAGGCCTAATAGAGAATAAAACATTCAAATCCCTTCTGCTCACCATCTCCACCCTCAACCTGATACCTGAAATTCCCAAACACACCTTAATATGAGGTTGACCAGTTTGGGCAAAATAGGAATGATGTTCTAGTCCTAGCTGCTGAGTCTTTCTCTATAACAACCCCACTCCCTCCTCAAGACTTGTTGGTTCTTTACCAGTACAATTCAGAAGTACATGAGTTTTGCAATACTTTAATAGGTATCCTAGAAAAGAAAGAAATTGTTTCATGGCCACATCCTGGAAAGAACACCTTTCAACAAAGTTAAATTCCCTTTACTCCTAACTCTTTGGCAACTTTGGTGGCCAGCCTACGAAACTCAGTGTCTCTCTATTTATTTAAACACAGAACTCTTTTTCTTTAAGATATCCTGGAATGTGTTGCAGGAAACCAGTTTGGGACTCTAGATAATGACAGCCACTATCACTGACATTCCTCCCAGCCACACTGGACCCTGATCACCACGCTTTTACAGCTAAATGTTCTAAAAGAGTAAACATGAAAGAAATGCACTAGAAATAGGAAGGTAGCCAGGTGCCAAGAACCCTTGCCTAGCAAATCAAGCTGCAAGTATTTCTTGGCTGCCTAGTCTGTGAAAAGCACCTAATTAATCCAGCTGTGTTCTTGGCAAATGGCATTTTTCTATCTGAAGATAGCTAGTACCCAAAGCCTAGGACTTACCCGGCTTCTGGGCCACTGTGTGCATTTTCATCTCATGTTATAAACTCTCACAGACTTTTTCTCCCTTAAGGCCCTTTGCCTATGGGCTTAATAGTAACTTTGCTGTTTGATAAGATTCCTCTGTCTTCACTCACTCTATCCAGCATAATGAAATTGCAACTTCCACTTCCTCTCAAAAACAACTCATTCCAGGGAGAAAAAGGAAAGAAAATGTGGTAACAATAGCAAGGGCAAGCCACCTGTTGCAGAGCTACAGCAGAGCCTTCGCTGCACGCTCAGATAGGCATTCTATAATACCTTCTTTTCCCAGTATGCCTCAGGGCTGGGCATGGTTAAGATGCCCAGAGCAGGTGTATGGCTTGTTAAGGTTTGTGTGAAGAAGAGAAATGAAGTTTCTAGGCTTTGCTTTTAAGTTATTGACTTTGTTCCTAACTGCATCGCTTTGGGCATTTCAACTTCTCTTCCCCAGATCACTTGAATGCCCCCAATAATCTGGACTGTAAAAGAAGGCTGATCTACTTCAAGGGTTCTCTGGAATTCGTTCAAGTCCTGACACCTTGAGAGGCTCTGCCAAGAACTAAGGCAGCACCACAGCAGTCCTGGGAATGAAGAACAAGAGACAACAGAATTTTCCTCTAGTATGGAGAAAGGACTCACTCAATGGGGTGTGGGCAAAATAAGTGTCAGTCTCAATCTAGGATCTGTCTGTAGATGCTGGAACGTTTGAGGGAGAAAGGGAGAGAGGATGGGGGAGGAGACTGGAGAAGAGGACGAAGGAAGAAGACGGAGGAGGATGAGGTGGAAGGAAGATGGAGCTGAAACACATGGCTTGGAGAAATTGCAAGTCATATGGGATCTAATTGATGGGAATAGAGTAGTGTAGTCGTAGATCTGCCCAATCTAGGTGAGTAGCTTGCATACCAATTAATTGAGTTGTGAATTCATTGATTGGGCAAATTGGGTTAAAGTTTTTACCCTAACATTTGATAATAAAACGTCCCTCCATCCCGCAGGCAAGAGTGACAGCAGATGCCAGGATTTAACTGTGATTCCAGCAGTTAGCAGAGAGAAGCAAGAGGACTGCCATGCATCCAAGGCCAGCCCGGGCAACCGCATGAAGCCATCCCCTGATCAGAAAAAGGACAGAGAGATGGCTGGTGTTAGGTTTGCCACATAAGGAAATGGTCTAGAAATACAGAAATGGAAGGCAAGCCAACAAGGTTGCTGAGGTGACCTCGGGCTCTTGACAGCCTTCGCATGCCCTGGACAAAGCCGCATTTGCTATCTGGCTCTTCGTACTGTTCTCACCCTCGCATGAAACTGAAAAAATCCGACTCTCTACAGTGAGAATAGTCCGCTTCCATCCAGCGAACTTGCAGATCCGATTGGGATCGGCATCAGCCCCGTTTGCCTGCGCTGATCTCTTGGCCCCCTTTTTCAGAAGACACGATTTTAGGAATTTCCACAAGAGGCCATGTCTCCCTTGGCACAAATGGTGAAACTTGAAACACGGCCTGAAGAGGAAGCTGCAGAAAGAATCGGAGGGGAGACAGCTGGCGTTTGCATTGCTTCAAGGCTTACTGAGCACTTCTGTGCATGCTTTCACCACTTCCCAGTGTGTGGGCAGGACACACTGTGCTTGAGAGGTGATGGAGGTGAGGCACAGCGGGTCACTGGGAATCACGGGGCTTTTGGGTGGAGAGCAAATTTGGGGAATTCCCTACTTCAGACCTTTCATTTGATGAGTAGAGAATCAGATGCAGAGGAATTTAGTGAGTTGTCCAAACCTCGGAACCAGTTACCATCAAAGCCAGGATAGGAAATACAGTTTCGGTGCACAGGCCATGTAGGGATCGTATGGACAGAAGGCCGGCTGTCTGGAAGCCAGCTGCACTAGACTCTTTCTACTGCTCAGCCTTGAGTCTTTCAGATGGCAGTGAGATGTCTGGTGTCCTTCCATCTTAAAGCCCCCAGAAGGGAATGGAAGGACGGAGTGGAGAAGCGCATGAGGTTAATAAGGGCCTCATAGACGATTCCAAGAACCTTGTCCTGGGCAGGGAGAGCATGGTGTGATCAGGAGCACAGCACAGGTAGGTTGCTGCAATGTGCCAGCAGCACAGTGTATACCCGGGAGTGTTGAGTAGCTCAGAGGCTCTTACATCAGCAGTTCAGCTCTAAGAGGCTTGCGTGGCATCTTTCAGACGGCGTGTTTGCCAAATCAGTCCTGCTACCTTAACAGGTTAGAAACAAGCTCAACTCGGGATGAGGAAACCCAGAGAAACGCGTCCCTGGAAAATAAAATAAAATTTTGTCACCTCTACACCTATACCTGCCCGGACTCCCAAATAGAAAAACTAGGCCTGACATTTTTAAACCACATCTCCAAAAATCCCCAGACTCTGCAACTGAGCATGACCAGGGACATAGTTGGCAGTCCTTCAGTACAACGGAAAACGCTGTCCTCCAAATAGGACGTAGCAGGCATACGTCCATAGTTCCTCTGGGAACTATGAATGCAAAGGAAAGAAAAATAGCTGCAAAGGGGACAATATTCTTATGTACATATGTGTGGGTATGGGTGTGCATGTCTGTGTCTGTGTCTGTGTGTGTGTGTGTGTGTGTCTGGATGTGTGAGTGTGTGTGTCTATGTGTGTGTGTGTCTATGTGTCTGTGTGTATATGTATGTATGTATGTATGTATGTATATATGTATGTATGTGTATGTGTGTCTATATCTGTGAGTGTGTATATCTGAGTATGTCTGTGTGTGTGTCTGCATCTGTGAGTGTGTATGTGTGTGGGGGTGTATATGTATGTATGTATGTATCTGTGTGTGTGTGTATCTTTGAGTGTGTGTGTGGTATTTTTAGATAGTTCTCTTTGAAGGCAAGGAATCTAGGTCAATGATTTATTGATGCACTTCAAATGGTGTAAAAGAATTCTAAATTTTATGCAAGTTTAATTATGGATATGCATTTGATGTTGCAGCTGCTTCATAATATTTTTTTCTAAAGACAACAAAAAAAAATCACATCACCACAATGGTCAAGGTTGGGGAAATATTGTGTTCTAACATTTGCGTCTCTGTTCAGGGTGGGCGCTCCACCAGGATGGTCTACGATGCTTTCCTCTTCTCTGTAGGTCAAACCAGGAGCAGCCCTAAATGTTAGTTAACTTTCCCAGGAAAAAGAGCTGCACCCACAGTGAACATCTTAGCAAGCTGCTTCACAGGCTAGCGATTGTGGGGAGGTTGGAATGTTGCAGATCCAGAGAGAGCTTGTCCCGGGCTGTTAACCCCTTAAGTGGCAATTTATTGCCCACCTCTGTGTGTGACCGCACATCCTTGTGACTTTTAGTTAACTTTCTTTGGAATGTGCAAACAACACCGTAGCTTCCCACCAACCCAAAGCTGAGAATGCTGCCAGATAGCACAGAAGACTTAAATTGAGGGTTTTCCTTCCCCGTAAGCGTCCACCTGAGGGGCTCACTGACGTATTGGAAAAGTAGTTTAATTCATGACCCTTGGTCTGTCAGCATAAAAACCTGCCTGGAGCTGGACAATGGTGGTGCATGTCTTTAATTCCCACACTTGGACCTCTGAGTTCAAGGCTAGCCTGGTCTACAGAGCAAGTCCCAGGATAACCAGGGCTACACAGAGAAACTTTGACTTGAGACAAACAAAACAAAACAAAAAACTAACTGGAACTGTTCCCATGTTGAAACTGGTATTTACTGTAAACTAAATTTGTGTTCTTGGGTCAAGATCATATTTAGCTCCAGAATACATTATCTCTTATCCCCTTTGAGGCAAGAGTGGTGCGTTTATTTTACACCATCACAAAGCATCTTAAAGGAACCCCGTCTTTACTAGGACAATGGTGGAGGTGCTACCTTAGGATACCCCAGTGGCTACTCTGGTCCTCTGATCATGTACGGCAGCTTCCTCTGCAGTGTCAATACACCAGCAGTGGACTCTCCACAAGTTTTCTAAACAAAACGCAGCCACATCACTCGTGAATGTATTGTTAAAAATCCTTGAAGTTCCTGAGGAGGAACATCATTGGATTCCTCTGGAAGTGTGCTCTGCAGTGTTCCAGCCGTTTCCTGTGACTTTCTACTACGCAGGGTAGAGTGAATGCCTCGCTCCTGGCCCTCTTTGTGCACGTTTCCTGTTAACACCTTGTGGAGCGCACACTGGAAAACACCAACTCAAGAGAATACAGTTTGATTCAGTTTCCAGGTCCACATCAGAGGCAACTTGTGCATGTGGCCTTAGGTCTCCATCCATATGATCTCTTAATACTTGCTTTAAAAAAAAAAAAAAACAAGTGTATATTTATATGTCTTTGTTCAGATACACGCACATTCATATAGTGCCCATGAAGGCAGAAGACGTTAGATCCAGTAGAGCTAGAGCTAGAGATGGCCGTGAGCCTCCTGATGTGGAGACCAAAGTCTGGAAGACCAAAATGCATCTCTCCAGACCCCCGAAATAGTCTCTGAGTTGGCAGATGATGGAGGAGTCTGCTTGTAGGCAGCCCTTTGTCCGTCTTTATACACATTTCCAACCAGGAGTTCGCATGCAGTTTTTGCTCACAAGCCTCCTCCTCTTAATCACCTTATAGAGCAGTGTTTCTCAACCTGGGATCAGTTCACAGGGGTTACCTAAGGCCATCAGAAAACATAGATATTTACGTTACAGTTCATAACAGTAGAAAAATTACAGTTATGAAGTAGCAACAAAAATAATTTCATGGTTGGCGGTCACCACAAGATAAGGAGGGTCACACAGCATTAGGTTGAGAGCCACACTGTGTTACAGCCTCAGGAAGAGGCTCAGCGCTGAAGAGTGCTTGTTCTTTATGCAGAGGACCAGGGTTTGATGCCCACAAGACCGCTCACGACTATACATGACTCCAGTTCCCAGGGATCTGAGACCTTCTTCTGACTTCCTTGGACACCTGGGCCACATGTGTTGCACATACGTACACACAGGCAAAGCATGCATACTCATTGAAAATAAATCTTATCAGGCAGGTTTTAAGGCACTAAAGCGGAGAGGACCAACACTGTAAAACTTTGTGAGCTTTATTCATGGTGAGGACTTGTGTTCAAAGCCACAAGGTGACTGGCTGGCTGGCTAGTGGCCATAGACATTGATGGAGCTGGTTTATTGGAAGCTATATAACTGCTTTGAAACCAAAGTTTACCAAGCATGATCACATGACCTTAACAGACAAATGTAACTTTCTCCAAAGGAGCAGTTGTTCCCAAAAATATTGTTACCCTCTAGAAGTAGCTCTCCTACCTCAGAGTGCTGACTCTAGCTCTCTTTAAAGATGCCTGACTCACTGACAGCCCTGAGCAGCTTTCCCAGGGAACACTACAGGCCTGGGAAGACGTTTAAAAGTACTGCCTGTGAAACGGCTCCAGCTCTTGCACAATCAGTAGGGAAGTAGCCTGCGGTGGTACATTAAGACTGTGTTTGCTTTCTGAATCCTAAGTCTAGGAAGCCTTATAAAATCTCTGCAGGCAGAGAGAAGGGGGAAGACCTATTTGAAAGTAGAGGCCGCAGGCCTCGAGGGAGCAGGGCCAGCAACAAGTTAGAACTTGTTCCATGGAAAACCTTGTTCCCAGCCACAGCGGTGGTGGTTTATGTGACCTGGTAGCCAGGGAGGACCGCGTGTCCAAGCAGGCTGTACTTGGCGCAGCCTCCGCCTCATACGAGAAACCTTTTAAAAAACACCAATCTTATCTTCTCTTTGCTCCTTAGCCTCATGAAACCTAAACAGGTTACTTCCCAGATGAACTTTGCTCAACAAATAAAATCCTCACATTGAGAGAGTTAACTCACACCCACTATCCTTGGTCTCCTCTCCTGAAAACAGAGAGAAGTATGGCACCTTGTGCACTACGGCCAATGTTCAAATTAAACGAAATAAGATTTGTAAGGTTCCTAGCGGGAAGCCTGACATCTTGTAACACCTAGTAAGCAATAATGCTTGGTTTCGATCGGTATTTACTTCTCGAATCCTGACTGAGCCTTCAGCGTCGATTTTCCCCTGGCTGAGCCAGGGTGGACAGACAGGTTCCCTGAGTCCCAAGCTGCCTGTGGAGCCTCATGCTGGCCTCCGGACTCAGCTTTGTGTTTTGACCTTGGTTCTTCCATTGGAATTGTGGATTTCTGAAAGGCCAAACCTTGGTGCTTGTAGGCGCTTGCCAATAAATGTTTGGTAAAAGAGTAAAGGCGCGAATAAAACTTCTATTCTCTATACATGAGCTACCAGGGGCTTTCCTTAGGGTCTCACTTCTAGATTTGGCCCAGGGCATCCCTGGCATTTGCTGGGCCTGCAGGGAGCTGTTCAGAGAAAAATACTGCAAGCAGCCTTCGAGACAGCTTGCAGCTGAAGCCTTACTGTGTTGTGAGCATGCAAAGAGAAGGACTGAGGTCCTTCTCTCCTCTGCAGGCCCACCCAGGAATGGCAGGAAGCTGAAGTTCTCCAGGGCCCCCAGCCACACTGAATCCCAAGCATTGTGATCCAGTTGACACACCCAGTTGGCCTGGGCTGAGGCAGAATTGAATGTTCTGGCTCAGCCCAGAGGCCAGTCTTCTTCAACTAGTGAGCCTGCATCACTGGGGTGAGGCTTGCTTCAGAGGAAGAGCTGACAAAAATAAAAATGAGGGTGGCAACAGGCAGCACAGGAAGCCGTGAGTCTGGGAGCCAGAACAGAACACAGTTGTGTAGGTGACTTGCCACAAGAAAAGCTCACTGGCAGCAGACGCAGAGCCAAACCTGAAGGCTATTTGCATTCAGGAGCTCCTTCATTCAGAGGGCAAGCCTGAATACTGCTGTTGATATGGAGGCCTAGGCTCAGGGCCACCTCTACCAGAAAGCTGGGTTGATCATCAACAAGTGACCTAAGACTCACTCTCCTTATCTGGGAGCCACTGGGAGAATTACAGAGGACATGCACATGCTAAAAGTAAAAATTTACATAAAAATATTTTTGTCATTATTAAACACTGAAAGTGAAAAAAGCCAAGGTCTCGACAATCCTACTATAGACATAACATTCCTCTACACACACACACATATGTGCACGCACATATAAAGCACATATGACATACAGCTGCACACACTGTACAGACACATGTGCTATACATATGTACATCATACACAACACATCTCTCTCTCTCTCCCTCTCTCCCTCTCTCCCTCTCTCTCTCTCTCTCTCTCTCTCTCTCTCTCTCTCTCTCTCTCTCTCTCTCTCTCAGTTGAGCTTTGACACTTATGAAGCAACAACTGTACGGTTCTCCCGTTGGCTGTTTGTTCCCTAACTAGAAACAGATTGTCCCTACTCAACTGCCTCTGGACCACAGTTCCTCCAAACGTGGGCCTGCTCACAATGATTTTGTTTCCCTTTTTTCTATCCATAGTCATTAGACACTCTCGTGTGGGTGTCCTCTGCAGCCCTGGCCTTTTCAATAGTTCATAAGTCTAGGAACTGAGGAGACACTTAAAGAAAAAAACCATAGGGACTCTGCCACTTCCTGGCTACTGCATGCCTAGCATGATACAGTGTCTCTGTGTCTTTACCAAACCCAGAAAAACACTGCCGTTATCCTCTTTGTACAACAGATAAAGAAACCAAGGCTAAGAGGTTAAAAAACAAAAATAAAAACAAAACAACTTGCCTATCCCCACCCAAGCAGTGACAGGCAGGGCCGGGATCTAAGCCGACTGTCAACTCTGAGTTCTCTGCTGTCTTCTGCTGCCTTGTGACACAAAACCAGATTCACACCCTCCAGGAATCCCTTACCCTGAATACAGCCCTGACCTTGTTCTTTCATATTTCCACTTAGGCTTTGCTTGGCCCGAGCCCCCCACCTCTTCTCCCCTTTACTCTCTTGGAGTGAAAGGTTCACAGGCAGAGAAGGCTGGAGACCCTCCACTTCCCTTGCCCCCAGCACCATGGCCAACACAATTCCTCACAGAAAACACCCCTG
>JADRCD010231098.1:53205-75630 GCA_019843815.1 Montemys delectorum
GCTGGGTGGGGCTCAGACAGACAGAGTTCATAAACAGCTTCTCCAGTCACATAGCTGGAGGAATGGACTGCAGCCAGCTGCTGCCTGTCTGGGTGCCTAGACCCTCCCAGGCCTGGCCAGCCAGAGCCCTTTTCTGGGAAAACAGCAAAACAGCTGGATCCTCCGGTATGGGGTTATGGACTCATTCATGGGGTTTTAAAAAAAAAAAAAAAAAAAAAAAGGAAAAAACGGATCTTCTATGTCAGGGAGAGCCTGGCTTAAATCCCAGCTCTCCCTCCTACCTCCTACCTGACTTCTCCTGGCCAAATATTGATTCTCTTGTTTCTAAATGAAGCTAAGCACACTGACTGGCTGTACAGCCCTGGCTTCCTGTCTCCTTGTCTTTTGGAGAATCTGAGGCACATGATGCTAAGGTCTCTGCCTGCAGTGGTCTCTTCGGAGGCTAGAGTGGAGGTGTTCTTCCTGCAGTGGAGAATTTGGGTACCTGGCGACACCTCTAAGGGTGAACCCAACCCAGGGGCTCTGTTCCTGGTTTACTTCAACTGTATTAAGCATCCCACAATGACTAGCCTATTAAGGCTTTGGGTACAAAGATAAGCAGAGGCCTTACCCTGAAAACACACAGATTAGACCAGCAGGAAAAATACAACTCACAAAAATAAGTATGGTGTGTGGTTAGGTGTAAAGAGTACATTAGGAAGGCGTACAGATCAAAGCCTAGGAGGGTGAAAGCAAAGAGGGGACGAGTAGCCAAGGAGGGACGGAAAGCCACAGCTAGTCTCTCATGATCTTAAGTGATAGGTCAGACATGAGAGGACCAATGGATAGTTAGCAGCTCAGGGCCGTAGGAGTTGGAGCAGAGTGGAGACTTTTGTTAGCCCTCTATAGAATTTCCTGACGTGAGGAAAACAAAAACAAACAAACAAAAAAAAAAAACAAAAAACAAAATAAAACCCAGAAAACATTTTCCCAATGGATTTTTTTTTTTTGTTCCCTGAATGAAATAGCTCAGAATTTTAAAAAGTGTGCAGTTGCCTAAGACTGCTGCTTTTTGTTGGCCAGTCGGTAGCCTCGCTGTGGATTTCTTCTCTGCCCTCTCACCCAGCCATCTCTCTGCACGAAAGATGTAAAAGTGAGTGCATTGCATGCAGAGAGTCCTTTCTTAGTAGACAGACTCCCCCGGGGCTTTGCTGCCCTAGCAGCTTGTCTTGGCCAGCTCTCCACATTCTAAGAAGGGAGCCTTCTGGGACAGGATGTATCAGAGAGAAGCAGCTGGTTTTGGTTGTATGAGGCGTGTATTCGTGTGTATGTGTGTGTGTTCCAGACTGGGTGTTTTGCAGCTGACTTCCGCCTGTGGGGGGGGGGGGGTGGCGGAATTGTGCAGCCCTCAGTTCGTGGCTACCTAGAGAAGATAAGCTTGAATAGCCCCCTGCAGGGTCCAGCTGCAACCAACCAATACTCCAGAGGTAAACACAGCAATTCAGAAAACCAATTCCTGAAGAAGCAGCGTACTCCTGCCTTATCAGCAGAAGGGATGCAGGGGGATCTTCCCAGAGACATAGGGTCTACATCTGGCCCCGTGCCGCTAGACAACAGTCCAGGAGGGTTCTAGGGAGCTCTGCTCTAGCCAAGCATTCCTAGGGGGTCACATTAGGGCCCAGCCTCAGGAGAGAGGATTGAGGAAGACACTATTGTGTGTCACTCACTTGCCTTGTCTTCTTACCCGAGGCAAGTCCCACTGGCATTCATTTCCTCAGCTGTAAAGTAATAGTATCTCCTCGTTGTGAAAAACAGGAGGAAAATTCCCCCTCAGTGACTTATGAATGAGCAAGAGAGAGAACCCCCATCACCTCATACTTACTCAGACAAAAGTCCATTGGGTTTGCACCAGCAAAGGTGCTTGCTTTGTTTACATACTGACAATAGGCTCAGTTTTCCAGGCTTTGGACCTGTGATTATTAGCATGAGTGTGGCTGCTGGAGATAAACACGCTGACTATCAAAGGAAATGTTAAAAGGCAAAGGGAAGGAAAGCAAACTGTAGGAAGAAAGACCTCCAAATGCAACAGGACCAGATAGTCCCGGGCCAAACAGGTCTAGATGTGTTAGTCACTGGCCTTGAGTAAAATGATTGCTTTGGAGGCTTTAAAGACATTTCTAATGGTGGCCCTGCAGACTTTAACAAGGCAATGCTTTACAGAATGCTATTTTAGAAAATAAATTATCTTCAAATACTTCCACTTATTAAAGTTTGAATATTTAAAGGGGGAACTCTCCAGTGCTGACCTCCAGACCTAGGAAGCACCAAGACTCTTCCACAATGCTCTGGCTACAGTTAGGGCAGCTGACTGCCTCTCAAGTGTGGCCCAGGGATCCTACAAAAAGTCAGAGACAGAGATGTTACTCAAAAGAAATAAAGGCAACTCAAGCTAACCACTGGGGTGCAGATGGGTGATCACATTCTTGCCCAGCTGTATCTGCAAACAGGTCGCATGGTCCAAACAAGCACGCTCCCTGATCAGTTGGCAAGTCTGTTTGACCTTTACTCATGGTTTTAGAGGGTGAATTTCCTCCCAACACATGTGGTTTACCCAGGTTGGGAGGAGAGGGGGCGGGTCAGGAAATAAAATTTGTGGCCAGACCAAACAGCTAAGTTCAATGAGTCGAACTGTTGTCATTACATCTGTGTGAATCCTGTGTGCTTTTAGAGAAATGGAACCAACTCAGCTGTGTGTCAAGACCGGTGTTTGAAAGCAAAAAGTACCGAACTGCCCAGGGCTGTCCTGGACAATCTCCAGCCTTCTTGCCAAGGCTAATGGGAAGTCCTGGTTATAAAAGCACCTTTCTTGACCCCTTTTCTCTAAATATATTTCAGTGTCCAGATAAATATCATTTATGTACGACAACATGAAAATACAAATAAAGAGAAAGAAAATTTAAAAACATGTGCAATCCCATTATAAATAACCAGTTACCATGTATATTAAAAGCCACTGTTAACAAGCTGTCAGTCACGCATATAAATGAGTGCATTAATGAGATTTTTTTTTTTTTTTACTCAAAAATAAAAATCTTCCAGAAGGGCTGAAAAATGCCACCTTCAGGGCAAGACACAGAATCAACAATAACAAATCATAGCAGCTGCAGATGCCTGCACTGGGCTTGTCAAAGTATGTACCCATCAGTAGTCAGGAATGCACGGGGTAGGACATTCGGGGTCCTTAGCCCTCACCGTTGAGCTATTGGCTACTGATGGATGCAGAGAAGGGAGATCATTGTCTTAGGAAGATCAGGCCACTGATGATACCACTGGGCCTAGTAGATAGTTGTGATCCAGTGGGTGACAAAACCAACCCAGAAGGCATTGGCTAGGACAAGGGCAGCAAGTCCGGTGCTTTGTGATCTCCAGGTTTTCAGGGAGAAACCCTCCTCTAAGCTGGATAATGTTTTCTCAAAGGAAACATAACGTTGATAGAACAGCAAGTGCCTTTGTAAGTGCCCTGGCCTCTGACTCCTGTAACGGGGATGGGTTGGAAAGAGGGCAGGCACTTAATAGGGATGGAAGAAGAAGAGATGGGGTGTGGCGAGAAAGTAAAAACGTGCTGTGTATATGTATGACATCATCAAATAACAAAATCAGTTAAGAAACCATCTCCCTGATACACTTAGAGATGAGAGAACAGCTCTGACAGTAAGACCATGACTGTTCTGCTAACGTATATCCCTCGTGTATTCCCAAATACAAACTCCTGTGTGCTAAACACATGCAAGCACATAAATGAAGCTATAAAAACATTGCAGGAAAACCCAGGAAACAGCTTGCATAATGTGTGGATGGAGAGGCCGCTTGAGCAAGACAGGAAGCCCAGAAGCAGACTGGAAGGGACACGGGAACGTTTTGAACCCGCATGATGAAGGATAGTGCAGACAAAGTTCAAAAACAAATGCCACGCTTAGGTGGAATATTTTCAGCTTTCAGCAGACAAAGAATTAATATTTCTCACCAAGCACAGATGCCTTGTGCCCACTATGTCAGACTCTGACTTCAGCCCCCTCCTGGGTGCTTCAAAACATTCTCTCTCTCTCTCTCTCTCTCTCTCTCTCTCTCTCTCTCTCTCTCTTTCTCTCTCTCTCTCTCTCTCAGTGGATAGATTTCCACACTTAGTGGTCAAAGAGTGCCCAACTTGAACATCTGATAGGAAAAATAAGTAAGGAATATAAATAAAGAATTCAGAAAAAAAGGCAATGGTTAATAAACACAGAAAACATGGACAACCTTTCTGTGGTAAGGAAAATACAAAACTTCAGAACTTAATAGAACCCAGTGCTTGCAGATACATAGAAACCAGTGTTCAGACACTGCTCGTGTGAGTTTAGATCAGCACACTCTAGAACAAGCTGATTTGGCAGGTTCTTCTGGAATTTTAAGGGTATCTACTTTTTGAGCCATCAATAGCATTTTTGAGAGATTGAAATTACACAAATTCACAAGCATATGTATGTTCATTGCATCTAAATGAACAAGCTGAATATTCATCAGTAGGTTGTGTTAATAACACATATTAGGAAACACCAGTTAGTCAACGAGAAGGATATTTTGTGAGTATGGACTTTAACCTCGTGCATATGACATATTGTTGCATAGAGCACATTTTTTTTTTTTTACCTATTTGTGTCAAATACAAGCCTTGAGGAAAGCCTGAAACAAAGTATTAGAAGCAAAGTATTAAGGAAACATGTCTGGGGACGGGGAGTTAGTTGGAGAAGAGATGGCTTTCTCTATCTTCTTAACAGATTCATTCATTATCTTGACATTAGACATACGTCTAACTTAGAGAAGTTATCGTGTGGGGGGCTTAGGAGATGGCTCCGTGGATAAAGGGCTTGCTGTGCAGACATGAGGATGTACATTTGGATCCCCAGAACCTACATAGTAGCTGAGCACAGCTGCACACATCTATAACCCTAGCACTGATGGAGCAGAGATGGGCAGACAACTGGACAACTCATGTAGCTTAGCCAGTGGGCTCCAGGTTCAGTGAGAGAAGGTATCTCAAAAAATCTGCAGGGGAATGATAAAGAAAGACACTCAGTATTGACCTCTGGCCTCCACATGCACACATATGTATGTATATGGACATGAATGAGTACAAGTGTGTTGCTTATATACATGTACATGTATACACATACACATATACATGCACATATACATATATATGTGCACACGTACATATACATATATATGTGCACTCGTACATATACATGCACATGTATACATACATGCATATACACACATATACATGCATGTATGTACATATACATGCACATGTGTGCACATATACACACATATATACACATATACACACACTTATAACATGCACATTTACACATATACATGCACATTTACACATACCAAGCTGTTACTTACCAATTGACAAACCACTAAGAGAAAAAATCTGGACTCTAGGTAGCACTCTCCTGACCCCCAAGCCTACCTTCATCCCATACTGCCAATCCACTGCCTGGGTGGCTTAGCAAAAATAGCTTACACCCTTCTGCCTAGCTTCCTCAGGACCCGCTGAGGTGGGGGGGGGGGGTCAGCCTGTAATCAGCCCTACAGTCATCTGCTTCTGACAGTGGTGAATTAGGATGTCCTTGGGAATGCTGCTCTTCCAGCCTGACTCCCTGTCACGGGCGCCTTAGAATCACACAGCATGTGCTGGGATGGTCACAGTGGCACCCAGATGTTCTCTCAAGGCTCTGTTTCCCTTGGAAACATATTATCTACTGCAAACCTGGAGACCATGAGGAGACCACACCACCAAGTGACGCTGCCTCAGAGCAAAGGCTCATGATTCCATTGTGCTGGGACACCTGTTTCTCCTTAGTGGGTTCTTCAGTTGGAGCAGGGGGTGAAAAGATAACAAACCTTATCGTCATCCTCTCTGGGAGGACCAAGAGAGATTACTGTGCATACCTCTCAAGGCCACAAGTACCAACATACCCACAAGCCTTTGCACTGAGAGGGCCACCCTGCACCGCTGCGGTACTAAGCCACCCTGGAGCCCAGGAAGCTGAGATGTCGACTTAGCCACTCTCTCCAGAGAGTGGAGGGAAAGCCATGGAGCAGGCAGGACTGCTGAGTCCCACACACTTGTTTTTCACGTGCTGTGCCTCCTTTGGCTGACTCTCTGGCCTCCTGCCTGAACCAATATCACAGTGCCACCCCATCCTGGTTGACATTCCGGACTTGGCTTCTTCCCTGCTGGTCTCGTGGTTCTCACCTGACCCAATCTTCCTTGTACACCTGTAACTGCTCCAACAGAGATCTTCTGGGAAGACATATCCTGGTCAAGACAACCCAGTGACAAGCTGGCACATTTAAAGTCTATTAGGGGTCATTTCATCTCATCAACCTATCCACAGGCACACAAGAGCAAGCCAATTTCCACCATCTTACACTGGAGGGTAAGCTTCCTGTCCAAAGACAGGAGCCATATTGCATTTCTACACAGAACCCACAGGACTTCCTACAAGCACTATACAAATACCTATTTATACCCCCTTCCTCCTTGCCACAAACGACTCCAAAAGATGCTGCAGATCGCCCAGTTAAGTGTAGACTGACAAAGTTTGTGGGTCTTAAGAGCTAAAAGTCAATGTAATTATCTAGGTATAAAAAGCAAATGGGAAAACAGATTTCTATGAGATGGGTTTTATTTTTCAGGTTTTTTGTTTTATTTTGTTTCTGTTTTTCCAAGGCAAGGTTTCTCTGTGTAACTCTGGTTATCCTGGGACTTACTATAGGGTAGGTTGCCATAGAACTCAGAGATCTGCCTGCCCTGCCTTCCAAGTGCTTGGATTTGAAGGAATGTGCCAACACCACTTGGCTAGATGTTCTTTTTTCCTAGTTATGTATAACTTTTTTATTTCTAGAACTTTGTTACGGTAGTCCCCAACTATAATCCCAATATTTAAGACATAAGAGGATCAGAAGCTCAGGGTCATTCTTTTGTTATATAGCAATCCTAAGGCTAATTTAGCATATCTAAACTTTGACCCACTGGGCAAAGGGGCCTACCACCAAATCTGATAAACCGAGACCCACAAAGTCAAGGAGAGAAACCATTCCGGCAACCTCCATAGGTTCAAAATGGCTGAAGGAAGCACACTCTTCCACCCAAGCTTTGGCCGTGTGTATCCTTTCCACTGGCTGCTCACCTGCAAGCTTTGGAACGTCCTGAAGCACGTGCTCAAGTGTTAGGAGCTGCTCTAGCAAATCAACGCTTCTGCAGTACAGGGGCATGAGATTACAATATAGAGCTGCTTGGTTGGAAGCCCAGGCTACTGCCCTGGGCTCATAACATCTGAAGTGGTGCCCCGAAGAGGGCTGAGCTAATCTCTATGGAGTTTAATTACCTAGCTGGCCTTAGCTACACACTCACCTGGTCCCAAGGCAAACACTTTGCATGCTGAGTGAGTTCTTGGGGGGCCTTCTTCCTAACTCCTTTCCTGACAATTCTCTTTCAGGAAATTAAAGCATACAATTATGATCTGGTTGTCTTCCTAGTGAGATGATATCATAACACAATGCCATGT
Organism: Montemys delectorum; assembly: GCA_019843815.1. Taxonomy (NCBI): domain Eukaryota; kingdom Metazoa; phylum Chordata; class Mammalia; order Rodentia; family Muridae; genus Montemys; species Montemys delectorum. The sequence goes on from JADRCD010231098.1 coordinate 60,804, forward strand.
ACTTGTAATTTAGAAATATATCAACCAATTGTTTTTTATGACACGGCATGAACAAATACCAAATCAAGGCAAACAGTTTCCAGATCTTGCTGACAAGCCTATAGTGCCAAAACTTGGGAAAGAGAGAGGCAGAACCAGGAGTTAAGAGACCAGCTAGGCCTCATAGAGACCCTGTCTCAAACAAAAATAAGCAGGGTTGGTAGCACACATCACAAACACAAAAGTGTAAAACAAGAGACCAGCTGGATAACTCAGTGGTCGGGAAAAGGTGCTGATCTGCCAACCTAAGTTTGATCCCCTGGGTGGAAATATACTGACCAGTCAAAGTCTGGACATCATGAGTGTGCACGTCCACACATGCACTTGTAAAAACAATTCTCCCATCTCCAATGGCTCATTCTAATCTGTTCTGTGTGTATTTATTATAAAAAGCCAAGATAACAAAATTGCCTTTATTATAAAATTCTGCAAACTAGAAAATCCAAAGATCTATTCCAATTACCTTCTAAACCAAACCACTCCAAATTCTATTTACATTATTTCTCAGCCCCAGGCTTGAGGCTTCTAAAGCTTGCAGAATACTTTGACTCATTCTCGCTTCTTTGGGTAAATTTAAATCATTCACATGAATCCAAACGTCACACATCCTATATAATTTAAAGGTTAACAAGTTAGAAGATTCCTCAGCACCAGAAAAGGTTTAATCTTAAAAACCAAACAAACAAAAAACAGCTTTCACATCCCATCCACTGTGTGCCATCATTAACAGGAAGGACAGTGTACAGTTTAAACTGACTGTCTTAACTCTTCCCGTTTTTTAGCATTCTAGGAAGGATCCCATCTTTGATAATGGCAGAAGATGCAGAGACATCTGAATGACTCACTGTTCCCTTCATACTCATTGCCTTCGAGCCTTTTTTTTTTGTCTCTGCTCAATCCGAACAAATCTTCTCATCCTTGCTATAGGATCTTTCAGCATCGACAACAACGTGCGGACCCTTCTCTCAGGAAAGGCACTTTGAACTTCCCTCAAGATTCGTTCACTTCCGTGCTCCACGGGTCTTCTCTCAATCCGGTGATGGAGCTCTTAGCACTGGGGTTCAGGGTTAGCTTTTTCATGGCCTTTACTTCATCTTTCGTCTGAAGAGTTTCTGGGTCCTCAACTGGGTTGACTTTCTCTGATGGCTTCTCATGGCGATGGACAGAAGCCTCAAAAACTAGCTCCGAACAAAATTGCTTAGTTTTTGAAAAGACCTAAACCCTAGATCCAACTAGCAAAGGCAAAGTGACCCTGGTTAGATGTTTTAAAGAGAAGGGTTTCATATAGTACAGACTTGTCTTAAACTCAATATATAACCAGGGAAGAACTTGTGACTTGGATCACAGGCACATGCTGCCATGCCTGTTCATGTGGGGCTGGAGCTTGAACTCAGGGCTTTGTGAATACATATTCTACTGTGTGAACTACATCTCCAGCCTTCTGAGAGATTTTTATTGGTGATGTTAAAAAGTATAATAATAATTAAGAATGTCTTTTTATAGTACAGGTCTCCTAACAAGGAAAGCTAACTGTTTTGAGGAGTAATGTTTGGCCCCGTTGGGATTCAAAGGAAGTGTTTTCTATCATTAAAATCCACTTCAAATGTTCATCTATGCATGTAACAAGATTTTATGTGTTGCATCTTTGAAAGAAGCAGTTAAACTTAACATAATATCCATATCATAAAATATTCCTTTTTTCTTTAATAATTTTTTAGTTGGCAGACAGTAAACTAATCTGTCAATCCTTTCAAGATAATACCTATTAGGATATGTTCATTCTTTCTCCTGCCTCTGCCTCTAAAATTGCCTACAGAAAAACGTTATTATTATTTCAATTTAGATGTGTATGTGTGTGTATGTTGTCTGCAAGTGTGTCAGTGTACCACATATGCACATGCCTGATACTTAGTGAAGCCAGAAGAGGGTTTCCGTTTCCCCAGAACTAGATTTAGAGATGGTTGTAAGCCACCACATGGGTGCTGGTCATCAAATCTGGGTTCCCTGAAAGAGCAGCCAGTGCTCTAAACTGCTACCACTCCATCCCTGAAACTTACTACTTTTTACAAAATTTTTCAAGGAAGCAGAGCTAGATCCACGAGCTCAGAAAATCACCTGAGAGCATATACATATACTTCCTGGAGAACTATTACTCAATAGCCTAGCTCAGCAGGACGAGAGGCAGAGTCCCTGTGAGTTCTTCCTTTTCCATAGCTGGCATTAGCAGTTTGTCTAATGGCATGACAACCAAAACCACTGGCTCTTCCCTGGCTCAAACCACCAGGAGACTGGAGGCCTCCCAGAGGCTGAGGTTAATGGAAAACAGTTGCTCTTGCTGAGTCCTGGCTGCTAAGGGAATGAATTTAAATCTAAAAAAGTCATTGCATCTTGGAAAACATATCATTGGGGGAGACAACTGGCCACAGCACAAAGTCCAGTGCTTCCAGCAGCATCAATAATGCAGGCAAGGATCTGGCTAAGGGGCATGGGGACTAGAAAAAGCATCCATCATTCATTGGCTCGTTATTCAACATACTTCTCAAGGGTCTGTGATGCTCTGGCCATATATCAGGGCTTAGGCATACAGAAAATCAATCAGACACAGCCTCTCTTCCTGTGGTGTTTATGGTATTCATCCCTCAGGATACTGATTTCAGAAACCTCAAATCCATTAGTCCCAGTATAAAATGGTATAATGTTTGCACGAAACCTACATATATCTCTTCCTATACCTTAAATGACCTCTAGATTGTTTATAGTTATCAATGCTGTGTCAATGTTAAGTGACTAGCTATTGAATATTACCCAGGGAATCATGTTTATATATATTCGACACTGACACACAATTTTCCTAATGCTTTTGATTTATAATTGGTTGACTCTATAGATGTAGATGGATGTGGAAAGTTGAATAACTATTTTTATTTTGCTTTCATCTAACTTTTGAGACAGGGTCTCTTAACACCCAGGCTGAGTGCAAACTTCATATGTAGCTGAGGATGGTCACGAACTTGTGGCCATCCTGCCTCATCCTCCTGAAAGCTGGAGTTACAAGTATGAGACAGTCTGCCCAGTTTATAAGGTCCTGTGCCTTAAACTAAGTGCTCTGTGCATAGTAGGCAAGTACTCTATCCACTGAGCTACATCCCAAATCCAGGAAGTATCATTCCATGAGGTACATCTTGGGGCACCAAGTCACACTCAACAGTCCAGAAAACATGGCTCTCGGGACTACTGTAAACTGTCATGTAGGTTGTGTAGGAGACAATGCCAATAAAAAAAGATTCACATAGGTAGGTAGATAGATAGATAGATAGATAGATAGATAGATAGATAGATAGATAGGTAGGTAGATAGATAGATAGATAGATAGATAGATAGATAGATAGATAGATATGCATGTGATCCTGAAGTTGAAAACCAGTAGCCATGATGCCTGCAACTGTAGGGTAAAGCCTATATGCATAGCACCATATTCATATGGCCCAAGACCTACTACTTCTTGAAGGTTCCTGCTACTTGCATGACAAACTTTTCTTGAGGAGATGTACTATGCACATCTCCTCACCCCAGACAGGGAGCTCATGATAAACTAAAGTGTGGCTACCAACACCGAAGTCTAACTCGGTGAACCAATGAGGTTTATTTGGGGCTCCTTACAGGGGTATGGGAAGGGGTTACTTACGGGAGCAGAAATGACCCAAAGACTTCTGAATCGCCAAAGCCCACTCCAGCAAGGGTGACAGTTCAGAAAAGCTGAGAACCTGGAGCACACTGGACAGCCTGCAGGCAGCTCAACGGGTTGGAGAGTGTCTTTTCCAGGTGCCTCAATCGGTCTAAACCTCTTCCAGGTAGCTCGGCTGGTTTCTGCTTCTTCCAGGCATCTGGTCTGGTCTGTTTTCAGACCTCTTTACAACGTGGCTTGCCTGAATCTTTGCAGTTTAGGATCTTTCAGTCTGGTGAGGAGTCTCAGCTTTTATTGCTTCCTCTGGTAGGGAGGGGCCTGCTGAATCTGCTCAGCTTCAGGGACTTCCTAAAGCGATTTTGACTTGTCCAATTTCCTGTGTGAAGAATTTCCCTGCAGTGTGGAATGTTTCAGTCTCAGAGGAACTGTTAGGACAACACCACTATTGAGAGAAGGAGCTGAAGCGACTTGACCCTCAGTGCTTTCCCAAAGAAGAGCAGAGGCACCCAGGGTTGAGGTAACCAAGGTTGCTCTCTCCACTGCTTTTGTCCTGTCAGTAAAGTGTCAACAAGTGAGAAAAGCCAATAAAATATGTTTTGGAAGGGGGTATTTATTTATATTCATTTTCCAAGACAAGTTTTCTCTGTATAGCCCTGGCTGTCCTGGAACTCTCTCTGAAGACCAGGCTGACCTCAAACTTAGAAATCTGCCTCACTCTGACTCTCAAGTGCTGAAACAAAATAAAATCTTAATATGACTTCCAAAATAATTTTGACCTTATTCTATACAAAGATCTGTAATCTACTTTCAAATGATCACAGACAAAAACTGAATGAGCTCAGAATGTTTTTTATTCACTTTATATCATGTTCACTGCCCCACCTCCAGTCAACCCCTCCCACAATCCTTCCCCCACCCCTGTCTCCCTCCCATTCTCCTCTGAGCAGGTGGAGAACTCCCTGGGTATTCCCCCACCCTACCACCTTAAGTCTCTGTAGGACTAGGCACATCCTCTCCTTCTGAGGCCAGATGAGGCAGCCTAGCTAGATGAACATATCCCACAGACAGGCAACAGCTTTTGGGATAGCCCCCACTGCAGTTGTTTGGGACGCACATGGAAACCAAGCTGCACATCTGATACATATGTTTGTATTGGGCGTGGCTAGGTTCACTCTGTGTATGTTCTTTGGTTGATGGTTCAGACTCTGAAAGCCTCAAGAGTCCAAGTTAGTTGGCACTGTTGTTCTTCCTGTGGTGTTTCCCTTTGGTGCCCGTAATCCTTCCCCCAACTCTTCCACAAGGGTCCCCAAGCTCCATGGGATGTTTGGCTGTGGGTCTTTGCATTTGTCTTAGTCTACTGCTGGGTGGAGCCTCTCAGAGGACAGCCATGCATGGTAAGTACTCACTTATACGTAGATAAAATACAAGACAACCATACTATACTCCATAGACCCAAAGAAGCTAAACAAGAAGGAAGGCCCAAGTGAGAATGCTTGAGTCTCGCTTGGAAGGGGGAGTAAAACAGTCATAGGAGGCAGATGGAGGGAGAATAGAACTTTGTATTTTTAAGATGTATTTATTTATTTTCTGTATGTGATGTGAGTACACTGTCACTCACTTCAGACGCACCAGAAGAGCACATTGGATCCCATTACAGATCATGCTTGTGAGCCACCATGTGGTGGCTGGAAATTGAACTCAGGGCCTCTGGAAGAACAGTCAGTGCTCTTAACCAATGAGCCATGGCTCCAGTCCAAGAACAGAACTTTTAAACCGTCCCTCTCCCACATCAATGAATAAGGATGAAGCACTCTGATTGCTTAGGTCTAGCTCTGGTGAATACTCGCCTGAGAAGGATAGGACAGACTGAGTCGTGCTGTTCAAATTACAGGGTACAGACTCCTCAAAGGAGCAAGCAGTATCTTCACAGGGTGAAGAAGGGAGGGACGTGGTGAGGTTTGATCTGTCACTATGGATTATAATGCTAAATACTGGTCCCCAAGATCTGGTTGCCCTCAGGGACAAGGAAATCCTCAGGTACACCAAATGATGCTATGTAACTACCAAGTTATCCCTGATTGGTCAATAAAGACGCCTAGAGCCTGTAGCTGGGCAGAAGAGAAGTAGGTGAGGCTTGAATTCCCGGGCTTGGGGTCAGAGACAGACCACAAGGAGAGGAGAGTGGAGAAGGAGGAAGACACCGTGGTGTAACGGATCCTGAGAACTGGCCACAAGGGCCAGTCAGAGTAAGAGAGACCCAGGCAGACCATGACAAGCCGTAGCTCAGCATTGTTTGACAGGGAAGTAGACAAAATACTTTAGAGGGCTGATATCTGCCCGGCTCTAGGGTTATTAAGGTTTACTGTAAATATAAAGCCTTTGTTTCTTTTATCCAGGAACTAAGTGATCAAAGGTGGGGTTGAAACCCTGAACTAATTATTTACTACAACAGGGACAACCATACAGGAAAAAAAACAAACTCTATGTGGCTCAGTAAGCAGCTGGCCTGACTGGGGATTAGATCCATTTTAGAGGAAGCTTGAGGCCAGCATCAGTCTAGAGAGAGCATGAGAGCAGAAAAGCTCCCAGGCTGGGCTCTGCCCATATAGGACAGTGGGCCCACAGTGTGTTTGGCAGCCTGTGAGCTCAGCTCAGCACGCAGGAACCCAGGGCCCATGTCGGTCAGACCCTGTGTGTTTGCAGAGGATGGCTTTTTTTTCTGCAGCAGTTCTCAGCAATGGTGGGTGTGACTGTTTCTACATTTCCTATCGTGGGTAGGCTTGGCTTGAGAACTGAATGCCAGTGAGTCTCCAGGCGTGGTTGGGGCAAGGCAGAGGGGATTCCAAAGTGGGAGCTGAATCAGCCACATATAACCTTTTGATTGTTTGTTTTATAAAATTGTGTGCACATGTGTGGGATGTGTGTGTGCATTCATATGTGTATGCATGTTTACATTCATGTGGGAGCATGTGGATGAACATTTACATAGGCACACTTGTGGGCAAGGCACAGGCTGATGTTGAATGTCTTCCTCAGTTGTTCTCTATCTTATATACTGAGGCAAGTTCTTGCTCTTGAACCCAGAACTTGCCAGTTGGGCCAGTCTAGCTAGCCAGCTTGCTTGGGGGATCCCCATCTCTTCCTTAGAAAGCGCTTTATTTAACATGAGTCACCTTCACATGGCATGCCCAACCTCTTAACATTGCAACATGACTTTTTCATCTACAAAGTTGATATTTGAGGACTGTACAACTGAATTATTAAAAAAAAAATCACCAAAGATTTCATCATCTAAGTAAGTTTAAGAGTTTTTATTTTGGGTCGCACTCACAGCCTTAGACACACACGGCTGATGGACCACAGGTTGGATATACTTGCATCTACAAATTGATGAAAATTAGCTATGTCACCTCGGGCACCACAGCTTTGAAACGGCCTTAGCTCAAACCCGGTGCTCCCTGCTTAAGGCTTCTCAGCTTTCCCGGTTAGCTCTCTGCTCAGCCCAGCTTATGTTCAGAACCACAGTGTGCCTTGCAGACCTCACTCCTCAGGACTTGTAGGGAAGCCCAAGCCTCCCCCACTGGAAAGGCTCCCTTGGTTTGTCTTAATGTCAAGCTTCCCCAGATTTCCATCTACCTTTCTGCTTGCCTCTTCCTAGACTCCTCTGAAGAGCCCTCAAGTGATGGCAGGAGTGGGGGGAGGGGCGCTCTGCCACAACCTCCCCTTTCTTCCCTTTAGGGTAGTCTGATCTGGCCCCGTTCTCAATTTTTACCACATTTCTTTCTTAGAACAGCTGCAGACCACCCCCACTTCTGCACACACAAATACATTCTTTGTGTGCTCATTTCTCTCTAGAAGTTCTTCAAGAGTCTGGGATAGTCAGAGCAATTGGCACCAAGAACGTCTGTCACAAGCTCAAACATACATGGGGAGACTGAAACTAAATCATTATGAACCCCTGATGTCTACACTATGATGTGGTGGGGGTGTGCAGATGCTCATGTGATCTGTTTTTCTATCCCTATTTCAGCTTGACACGCAGATTTCTGAATGTCTATGGAGGCTCTGAGAGAGGACTGGGCTGCAGTTCCCTGAGAATATGCTGTTGTTCCTGTCAGTGAGTTTGAGTCCATCTCATATGCCAAGCATGAAGAGAAGGTGTCATAAGGGCACAAGGTGAGGAGAGACACAGATACATCTGTCTCCATGGATTTAAAGAACTTTCATAGCCATCCGTGCCAACCACATTGCTGCATTTTAAAGAATAACTGACCCAACTTGAGACCTATCCCATTAGAGAGAGCCCCCTGAATATTACTGATACTCTGCTATACTTGCAGACAGGAGCCTAGCATAACTGTCTCCTGAGAGTTTTCATCCAGCAGCAGATGGAAACAGATGCAGACACCCACAGTCGAAGGTTGGGGAGTCTTATGGAAGAGTAGAGGCAGGATTGAGTGAGCTGGAGGGGTCAAGGACACCACAGGAAGACCTACAGAGCCAACTCACCTGGGCCCATGGGGGCTCAGAAACTGAACCACCAACCAAAGAGCATGGACTGGATCTACCCCGATTGCACATTTGTAGCAGATGTGCAGCTTGGTCTTCACGTGAGTCCCTAACAATTGGAGCAGATGTGCAGCTTGGTCTTCATGTGGGTCCCTAACAATTGGAGCGGGGGCTGCCTCTGACTCTGTTGCCTGTTTTCGCCTAGCTGGACTTCCTGGTTGGGCCTCAGAGAGAGAGGATGTGCTTAGTCCTGCTGCAACTGGATGTCTCTGGGTAGATGGTACTCAAGGGGAAGGGGTAATAGGGGAGGGGCCTGTGAGGGTGGGACTGGAAGGAGAGGAGGAAGGAGCTATGATCAGGATGTAAAGTGAATACATAAATATATAAATAAATGAAAAAAAAGAATCTAACCTAAAAGTAGTGCACATATCTACTATGATACATGTTCCATTTTCACACTTGAACAGTCCTGAAAACCAGATACATCTGACTAATGATGTGTGTGTTAGAGTTGATTAACAGTAGTTCTCAACTCTACCAGTTATCCGAAATATGAGTGAGACTTGTCATTGATAAGTTAATACTGCCTTGAGGTAAAAGAAAAAGAGTATGGCTTCCCCTGAAGAGCATGAAATGAGAGCATATCTATAATCCACAGCAGTATTTTTCCAGTTCTCCAGCCATATGCAGTAGGCCAGCCCTGTGATCGTCCCTGGAGAAAGAGACTGTTCTGATTTTTCCTCTTCCTCTGGCTGCCAGTCTTGGCCATCTTTGGATATTTCCCAGCCTTCCTCATCTGTTTGTTTGTTTGTTTGTTTGTTTGTTTCTCTAAGCCAGGTTTTAGTTGGTTCTATTTACCAGGAAAGAGAAGGGAAAGCTGGGTAGATAAGAACTTCTTTAGAAAGGAGGGATGAAAGGAAAGAAATACTAAGTAGTTATATAAGAATAACAGTTGGCCTAGGAACAGGGGCAGAGAGCAAGATGGAGGCAGGTTCACTGAGCTATATACGATGAAAGCCAGGTGGGTGAAAGGGCATTACCAACGACAGGCATCCTAGGAATCCTTGGAAAGTAAAACCCTCAACCATGACAGCCGCCCTGTGTGAGCTTCAAATGCGCACACTCACACACCTGACAATGCACATAAATGTACATGCACATACATCCTTGTACATGTGCTCAAACCCTAGGTCAAAGCCTTTCTTTGACCATGAATCCTACCTCGAGTGAGGAGAAAGGCAGGACCATGGAAGAAGACATCTGGGGTGAGAGGAAGGCATGGCCCCATCAGGTGACCCAGACAGTCTGTGGGAGAGTCTGCAGGTCAGGAAATGGCCCCCATGTGCTGGCCTGGCTGACGAGATGGAAAGACTCAGAAAGGTGAGGACTTGGTCTCATCCTGGGGTAGAAGGCTACGTTAATCCTCATGGAGACTGAGTTCCATTCCTATTTCTGTAGATAAACAGTAGCCACAAAAGGCTGGGCAACAGCTAGTGGGACGGCTCTGTGGTTAAGAGCAATTGCTGTTCTTTCAGAAGGCCTGGGTTCAGTTCAAATGACAACTCACAAGCACCTGGGGCTCAAAGCCCATGGGACCTGACTCCCTTTTCCAGCACTTGCATGCACGTTATGTCTATAAACTCATTCAGGCAAACACCTATATACATTCATCAAATAAACAAACTAACAACCTTTTTAGAAGTCTGGACAATAAAGGGCAATAGACAGAATCGTTCAATCAATGGAAAAGGCTTCAGAACTGCTCTCGGGAGCTGTAGGGTTGTAAGGAGAAAGGAGAGGCTGGGCCCTGGGTGTCGTGGTTTGTATATGCTTGGCCCAGGGAGTGGCACTATTTGGAGTTGTGGCCTTGGAGTAGGTGTGTCACTGTGGATGTGGGCTTTAAGACCCTATTCCTAGCTGTCTGGAATTGAGTATTCCACTAGCAGCCTTCACATGAAGATGTAGAACTCTCAGCTCCTGCTGTACCATCCCTGCCTGGATGATGCCATGCTCCCACCTTGATGATAATGGACTGAACCTCTGAACCTGTAAGCCAGCCCCAATTAAATGTTGTCCTTATAAGACTTGCCTTGGACATGGTGGGCTGAGTGTGACCCTCCCTTTGCAGGGTGCTGGGCAGTGGGAGTATCAATCAGAAGGGAGTGGCTGGGCTCAGGAGGAGCTCAGAGGGAAATGGGGAGTCACACTGGTGCAGCTGAAGTCCCTGTCTGGTCTTACCAAAAGAATGGATCCAATGATAGTCGAATCCTTGAAAGGGCCCAAGGCTTCTTTGAGTTCAAAGTCTTTGAAACAGTATAGAAAGATTTCTTTGGAAGAATGTGAAAACCTTAGGTAGAAGATCCAGAGTCCTCCAGTCCCTGAAGCCTTGTTCCTTGGGAGCTTCCAGAACTGGTCTGGGCTGAGCCTCAGCGTGGCTCTGAGGATTGCCATTTGGAGGAGCGTATCTCCCAGAAAGTCAGGCTTAATTCTTAATCACCTGGCCAATTCGTTCAACCTAGACCAAGGTCTCTCTCTCTCTCTCTGCCAAGGTTCTTCTACTACATCTTCTATCCAACCCCACACCCTAGTATCTTTTAGGCGATTGGAGGGAAAAGTGCCAGGAGCTCCCCACAGTCCTAGGATCGGCATGAGGTGTGGGCATTGGGTACGCAGGTGTGGTTTCCAAGGTTCGGGATGAACCAAGGCCACCAATCCAGTGTTGACACAACTGTCACAAATACCGCTTTGTTCCAAGCTCTGTCTGAGAAGGTCCTGTGGAATTGGGTGGACCTGGCTAGGTAGAGATACAGAACAAGGTCAGACAGATTTGGAGAGGGGATGCCCCTGGGGGTAAAAGGAGCTACCCAGCTCTGGGGCTAAAATGAATCCAGTGTGTATGAAAAGGCTTCATTGGGGGCAACTAACCAGGACTATGAGACCATCAGAGGCAATTCCCAGCCCTAGGCTTGAGGGATCTAGAGATGGAAAGATAAGCAAAACATTGCAGGAATTAGGTGTGGTACCCAGGCCTGTAACTGCAGTCAAGTAGCTAGACCAGTCCTCATGGTGTCTGGTTCCTGGACAGAGACCTGTTGTTCAGGACACTTCTGCTGTAGCTGGTCCCAGGGATGAGTAAGGGGACCACTTAGTCCTTAGTGTAAGAAGAAGTCAATGATCCTGGTCCTGTGGGAAAGAAAATATAAAACCAAGAGATGGGTTCCAGGGTAGTAGCTCCCAAGAAGCCTGCCTTAGGAGGCATTTGGCATGCTGCGGAGAGCCAAGCCCTCATCAGATTCAGAAGATGGGAGCAGGCGGTGTCCCTCTCCACTCTGAGGCCAGGAGTATAAGGGTTATGACATTATGACACAGTCTGAGGAGGGAAGCAGCCACCACATCCTATCGAGACGAACCGTCTTAGTTACTCCAGTACTGTAGGCAAGGGCAAGGCACTTGGGTAATGGAGGTGGCAATAGGTGACATTTTCCAGCCGTGTGACAAATTTGCTCTCAAGGATCCTGACCCCTAAGGAACTGGGTCAGACCCAGATGGAAAACCATTCTCCTGGGCTTGAGGGCAAACCAAGGGGTCCCTGCAGTACTCTGAGACACACCTTCTCAGACACGTGGGGTTGTCACCTCACCTCAGGGAGTCCTTGACACCCAGGCAGCAGTCGTCCTTTTGCTAGGACCCCAAGGAGCAATTGCTAGAGAAGATTCCCCCCCCCCCAATAATTCAGATATGCATGTTCTTCACATGGGCTCTCTTTTGTCTGGTATGGCCAGACACAACAGCCGCATGAAGGGACAATGGTACCCTCTTCCACGTCTGATGGACATCAATGGGAGACATTCCAAGAATTTGAGAACAGAACAGGAAAGCTCTGCTGACTCTAGGTAATGCATCGATTCTCAGGTAGGTGGGAGTTGTGAGTCTCTGGACACAGGGACTTCAGGTTGACAGTTAGCCTTCCTTAACAGAGGAAGATGCATTCTAATGACCTCTCCAGAGAGATTCCATGGAATAGAACAACCTCCCTGCCCCCTGAGATGCTAGCAAGGGAGAGCGACTAGACCACACTTCCTCTTTGGAAGCTCCCAGTCACCTCTTACAGCTCACACTCTCAGTTATCATTTAACGGTTGGCTTAATCTGGTCTCATCTGACTTGTATTGCGCATCTTGTCAACTTTTTGGAAAGGTGGTTAGCAGGCAAACAGTTTCATTGGAGAAGAGGAGGCAAACAGCTCAAGTGCTGGCTGCTGCTCTGAGGCTAGGGAAACCAACTTTTGGTCTGAAGTCTCTAAAGCTGAGAGAGCAGAGAGCAGGTGCTTGGAGCAGGAGGCAGCTGAAGAGCCCCAGGGACTCTCTTCATCTAGTCCCCCTTGTCCTCACAAGACACATGCTCCAGGTAAGATCTTCAGAATAGAGAACAGGGAGAAAATGGTTTTCCCCTTCCTCCTCGTTCCTTTTCTTCATGTCTCTTCTCTGTGTGGGGTCTTTCCTTGATCTTTCTAGGGAGAGGAGGCATGGAGCCATTGCTGTCTAGAGTTTAGTAATGAGGAGACTTTCAGTGAACATCTGCAGAACAGCTGTGTACTGCTGTTCTTGGTTCACTCAGAGCCCATGGCCTCTAGAAACAAAAGTCAGGCTTGAGACGGGCAGAGGAGACAGAGGCCAAGAGCATGCATGGTTTGAAGCCCAGTGTGATAGCGTATGCCTATAGTGCCAGTACTCACCAGACTCGGGCAGAAGGATTGTAAGTTCAAAACCAGCCTGGAATACATAGTAAAAACTTATCTTGAAAGGAAAGGAACGTAGGTACACTGATAAGGAAGGAAGGAAGGAAGGAAGGAAGGAAGGAAGGAAGGAAGGAAGGAAGGAAGAAAAAGGAAAAGGAAAAGGAAAAGAAAAAGGAAAAAAAAGACATGAAATGTTTGCTTAGAGTTCAGCTCCCCTGCCCACAGCTTGTCTGGCATTTTGCAAATAACTTTTTCTCTCAGAGCCTCATTTTCCCTATTGGGGAAAGTGTCAATACCTATACTCCAGCACTGTGAGGAAGCCAAGGGACATGGTCCCTGCAGAGTACACACAGGTGGCCTGTAGAGGGCCTCAAGAATCAGCAGGGCTAATGCTGGGTCCACTGGTTCCTGCAAAGCAGGAAAGAAGGCACACAGGAGCCTCAGGGCTCCTGCTGACACAACATGGACCTAGCCATGCTCGAGCTCCCCTTACTGCAGTCTCCCCAGAGGGACGATCTCCAGGGCTAAAGAGTGACACTCACAACCACTAACGGAAAGAGATCCCAGAGAAGAAAGAGTTCAGAGGGGATGGGAAGGGATAATGGGGAATAGCTATAACAATCAAAACACATAATATACACATTTAAAAACTTAAGCTTATAAAGAAAGAGTCTGAAGACTATGCCCAGTAACTCTGAGTCCCATTAAACAAATCCTGCCTCCTGTATTACTCTCCCGACCTCCACCACACCAGCTCCATCTGCCAGGGGCAGGCTTGTCCCTGTCTCACTTTCTAGACCACAGCCCTCTGCACGCTTCTGAATGGTCTCCATTCAGCTCTCTCCTGCATGTGTACCTAGTATAATAAAAGTCCCTTCTATTCTAGGAACTGATGGGGAAGTCCCTAGCTGTCATAGAAGGTAGCTGACGCCTTCTGAATTCCCTGGAGGCTTGCTAAGATGCAAACGTCCAGGCTTCACCTTGACCGATTGAATCTGTCATTGTGGCAAGCTATCCAGGCTATTTAGACCAAGGATCTGTCTTCAATGTGTTGCTGACTGTCAATGTGCAGGAAGAGGCAGCCCTGAAAATTTCCCTGGATAATTTAATAGTACCCTGTGTGGCCCAGTAATACTACTCAGACTGAACTCTAAGAAGCTGGGGCGCTGTGGGCAAGCCACTTCCTCTTTCTGTACCTGCCTCTGTCTTTTCTGTCTCTCTTGCAAAAAGAAAGACCACATTGGGCACAGAAACATGAGGTTGGAGAAGACTGAGGTAAGGCCTGAGCTCAGGAATTCCAAGCCAGGGTGGGTAACATAGTAGGAACTTGTCTCAAAACTCTAGTCAATAAACAAAGTAGGAGGGAAGATCAAGACTTTAGGGTCTTCGGGGCCATCTTACACCTAAATGTTTGGGTTTTAAGAGCATCATGGTAGAAAAAGAAATTGAGAGCTCTTGGAGGTGCACCTAGACATCCCACCACTGCAGATGACAGTCAGCTGTTGACGCTCAAAGGGCGCAGAGCAGAGGCCAGCAACATCAGCATTGCGACCCCTCCTCCCACCTCTGATGTTGAAGACTAAACCCAGGGCCCTGCACTTATTAGGCAAGCACTCTGCCACTGAGCTAAATCCCCAATGCCCTGATTAATGTACTGTGAAGAGCAACCCCAGCCCGCACATCATGGAGGCCAGTCAGGAAAGATGTGGGTACAGGGTGGGATCTGAATGTAAGGGGACTGGCCCAGAACCAGGCTTTAGGGACATCAGAGAGCAGGTGAGAATGCACAGGCACGGGGAAGCTCAGAGCAGGTCTTTATCAGGGTCTACATTGCATAGCCCCGGCGGGACCTGTCAA
>JADRCD010231102.1:0-10201 GCA_019843815.1 Montemys delectorum
AAATACCAGTAGTGATGTATTATTTTGAAGTATACAGTTAAATGTTTTGAGTTATTTAAAATTTATATCGAGAAAAAGGTATTTTCACTATTGCTGTAGACGGGATCTACATAAGACTGTTAAATTGATTGTTGTTTTATAGCAAACAACTTTTATAATACTTATTTGTATTGTTATAATATTTTATTAATTTTAAGGAATATGACAAAAAAGATATTGTAGGTATTGAAGGGGGTCTCTGGGAGGAGTGGGGGTACAAAAGGGAAACAAGAATGTGATTTAATTCTATTTACTTAAACTATGTTTTTAAATGTTAACAAATTCAGATAAATTGAAATCATGTAACTTTTCTCCTCATAATGCAATAAAAGTTTAAAAAAAGAAAATTAAAAAAATACTTATATCAATAAAATATCATTATCAGCACATATTGACATTATATGCTACAAAAGGAGGATATTGTTACTTAAAGTTTTAGGTTCCTACTGGAAATCAGGTGAAATTGTCATTTTTGAATAATATAAGTATTTTCTAATGTTGCTGAATTATTTTCTTTTATTAATAAAGTTGATAGTATCATTTTTATCCTTTGAAGATAACTGAACTCTCTATGAAAATTAATGCAATACTCATTTTACTTCACTTTTATGGGAAAAACTAAGGAATTTCTGCCAGCAAATATTATGACATCCTAGAACCTATGTCTTAATTCACTTGTGTATATCTGAATTAAATAGTGACATTATGAAAAAAAAAGTTGTGGAGAGATCAGGGATATAAGATCCATACATAAATACAATAAAGGCATCTACAGCAAACCAATAGCCAACATCAAATTAAATGGAGAGAAACTTAAAACAATTCCACTAAAATCAGGGACAAGACAAAACTAACCACTACCTTCCTATCTATTTACCATAGTACTTGAAGTTCTAGCCATAGCAATAAAGCAACTAAAGGAAATCAATGGGACACGAATTGGAAAGGAAGAGGTCAAAGTATCAAGATTCTCAGATAATATGAAAATATATATAAGTGATCTCAAAAATTCTACCAGAGAACTCTTACAGATGATAAACACCTTCAGTAAAGTGGCTAGATACAAAATTAACTCAAACAAATCAGTAGCCCTCCTTTATACCAATGATAAATGGGCTGAGAAAGAAAATAAGGAAACAATATCCTTCATAATAGCTATAATAACAAAACACCTTGGTGTGACCCTCCTACAGCTGAGGGCTGACTCTGTCAGATCCCGCCTTGCCACATATAGCCACACCTCTCTCCAACCTCCTGCTAATAGCCACGCCTCTCTACAAGTTCCTGTTATGCAGGAGACTGAAGAAGAAGCTGCTGATTGGGCCAAGTTGCTGACGGACTTGGGGGAGGGGTTTTGCTTTATCTATCTGTTGGCTTATGACAAAGAGAATTCATTAATGATGGTGGACAGAAAGCACACCATGTGTTGGTCTCATTTTTTCAAACTCCTTCCCCCATTTCCGGTACCCTTAATTTTTTCAGGCCCTGACTCCCATTCCAGACGGCCCATTTGTATGTGTGGCTGTAGGTGGCTACACCCTGGTGCAACTCTAACCAAGCAAGTGAAAGACCTATATGACAAGAACTTCAATTCTCTGAACAAAGAAATTAAGGAAGATTTCAGAAGGTGGAAAGGTCTCCTTTGCTCATGGATGTGAAAATTAGCACAGTAAAAATGGCCATCTTGCTAAAAGCAATCTATAGTTCAATGCAATTCCCATCAAAGTTCCAACACAATTCTTAACAGGCCTTGAAAAAGCAATTCTCAACTTCATGTGGAAAAAAACAAAAAACCCAAGCTAGACAAAACAATCCTGAACAATAAAAGAACTTCTGGAATTACCACCATCACTGATTTCAACCAGTACTACAGAGCTATAGTAATAAAAAACAGCATGGTATTGGCATAAAAACAAAGAAGTTGATCAGTGGAACACAACTAAAGATCCAGAAATAAACCCACATACCTATGGACAGTTGGTATTTGACAAAGAAGCCAAAAACCATACAATGGAAAAAAGAAAATATCTTCAAGAAATAGTAATGGTTTAACAGGATGTCTACATGTAGAAGAATGGAAATAGTTCCATATTTATCACCTTGCACAAAAATCAAATCCAAGTGGATCAAGGACCTCAACATAAAACAGGACTCACTGAATCTAATAAAAGAGAAAGTAGGGAACTGCCTTGAATGTATCAACACAGGAGACAAATATCTGAACAGAATGCCAACAGCTCAGGCACTAAGATCATTAATTAATTGACTTGTGAAACTGAAATGCTTCTACCAGGCTAAGGATACCACCATCAATAGGACAAAATGGTAGCCTATAGAATGGGACTAGATCTTCACCAACCCTACATTTGACACAGGATTAATCCAAAATATGGAAAGAACTCAAGAAATTAGAAGCCAACTGTACTGGCTAGTTTTGTGTGTCAACTTGACACAGGCTGGAGTTATCACAGAGAAGTGAGCTTCAGTTGGGGAAATGCTTCCATGAGATCCAGCTGTGGGGCATTTTCTCAATTAGTGATCAAAGGGATAGTGCCATCCCTGGGCTGGAAGTTTTGGGTTCTATAAGAGAGCAGGCTGAGCAAGCCAGGAGAAGCAAGCCAGTAAAGAACATCCCTCCATGGCCTCTGCATCAGCTCCTGCTTCCTGACCCGCTTGAGTTCCAGTCCTGACTTCCTCTGGTGATCAACAGCCATGTGGAAGTATAAGCTGAATAAACCCTTTCCTCCCCAACTTGCTTCATGGTCATGATGTTTGTGCAGGAATAGAAACCCTGACTAAGACACCAACAAACCAAATAACCAAATTAAAAAATGGGGTACAGGGGAGCTGGAGAGACTGCTCTTCCAGAGGTCCTGAGTTCAATTTTCAGCAACCACATGGTGGCTCACAACCATCTGTAATGGTATCCAATGCCCTCTTCTGGTCTAGCTGAAGACAGCTAAAGTGTACTCATATACATTAAGTAAATAAATACATAATTTTTTAAAATTGGGTACAGAGCTAAGCAGAATTCTTAACAGAGGAATCTCTAATGGCTGAGAAGCACTTTCAAAATATTCAAATTCCTTAGTCATCAGAGAAATATACATCAAAATGACTCTAAGGTTCAGGGACTGAGACCTCAGAAAACAGAAGCAAACAATAAACCCCACTCCTTTTGTTTGTCTTAGGTATCTTGTCACTGTGACTTAAATGGAGGCACCTTCACTCATCTGCTCAGTTAGTCACTCAAAATTTATTAGCACTAATTCTCTCTAGTAGTTAAGGGAAAAAATGTGTGTTGGTCCAGATTAAAGTTCATCTTGCCCTCAAGAAAGTATTATCACAAGCCTTTAACAAATGGGGTTGAGGAAGCTGGATTTCCATATGTAGAAGAATAAGCTGGGCATGGAGGCAGACAGATGGATCTCTGTGAGTTCAAGGCCAACCATGTGTACAGGACCAGTGAGTTCCATGACCACCAGAGCTACACAATAGAGAGACTATGTCTCAAAAAAACAAAAACAAAAACCCACCACCAGCAATGAAACAAAACAAAAAACGAAGCTAGATCCCTACTTCTCACCCCCCCCCAAAAAAAATTAAAAATTGGTCAAATACCTTAATGCAAGACCCAAAATTTTGAAGTTGATAGAGAAAAACACAGAGGAAGCATTTCAAAATATATGTATAAATAAAGACTTCCTGAAAAGAACACTGACAGCACAGGAAATAATCCCAGTAACGGGAAAATAGGATCATATGAGATTTCAAAGCCTTTACACAGCAAAGAAAAGCATCACCAGAGCAAAGACACCACCCTCAGAATTGGAAAAATCTTTTCAGACTGCACATCAGGTGAGGAATTAATATCTTGGATTTGTAAGAACTTCAAAGTTTGAACATCAACCAAAAGAAAAATATATCCAATCAATAGATGAGTTGATGAACTGTAAAGATGATTCTCAAAAGAAGAAATACAAATAGCCAATACACACTAAGGACATCAACATCTGTAGTCATCATGTAAATCAAAACTGCATTGAGATGCCATGTCCCCCTAGAAAGAATGGTTACCACTGAGGAAACAATGTCAACAATGCATGGAGGATGAGGAAGAGGAGCAATGATTTACAGGGTGAGATATAAACTGGGGCAGTGTGGTGAATAAGAAGGTCCTGATAGGCTCATCGAGGACTGCTTAGTCATCAGCAAGTGGTACTACATGAGAAGGACTGAGGTGTGGCACTGTTGAAGGAAGTGTGTCACTGGGGATGGGCTTTGAGGTTTCAGAGGCCGAAGCTGGGCCCAGTGTCTCCCTCTTCCTGATGCCCATGGATCCAGATGTAGAATCCTCAACTACTTCTCCAGCACCATGTCTGCTTGTGTGTTGGCATGCTTCCACCATGATGAAAAAGAACTAAACCTCTGAAACTATAAGCCAGCCTCAATTCAATGTTTCCTGTTATAAGAATTTTCATGGTCATGGTGTCTCTTCATAGCATAGAGCACCAACTAAAACAAGCAGTCACTATAGAAATTAGTATACACTTTCCTCAGGAAGGAAGGAAGAGAGAGATGGGGGAGAGGAAAGGAAGGAAGAAAAAAGAAAGAAAATAGAACTATCAAATAACTCAATTACCACTGAATAACACTAAATCAACATACCATAAACATGCTTGTACATTTGTATTTATAGCTTCACTGCTCACAATAGTAAAAAAGGAAAAAAAAAACAGCTTAGAGATCTGTCAGCAGATGCATGAATAAAGAAAATGTGGAAGTGTAAACAGTTATAAAGAAGACTGAAATAATGACATTTGTATGAAAACAATGGAACTAGAAGTCCTTGTGTTAAGGAAAATAACCCAGACTTAGAAAAGTAAATAATATGGGTTTTTCTTTATGTGTAGAACTAGATTTAAAATTGTGTGTGTGTGTGTGTGTGTGTGTGTGTGTGTGTGTGTGTGTGTAAATATATATGTGGAGGATCATGAATGGGAAGAAAGATATCTTAAAGGAGGTGGGGAATGTAAAGAGCAATGGAATACATGTGGTAAGAAAGCAGGAAGGAAAGGAACCAGCTGAAACAGGGCAGGAGACATGTTGCAGAACAGCGGGGCAGGGGAGACATTATGAACAAAGTTCAATAACTCATATTTCATACCATGATGAAACCCAACACTGTATGTGCTGACCTAAAAATTGAAGATACCCCACACTTTGTTGTAGGACACAGGTCAATCTGGAAATCACCAAGAAGCGGCTTCCCTGTTGGCTAGCTTTAATACTACTGGAAGGGGTAGGTGGTATTTAGTCCTCTGGGGTGGGTAACAATGATAGTATCCAGTACTGGGACCTGTAGGCTACAGTGTCAACCCACCCATGCAATGATACCTGCTCCGCAGAAGGTAATCCACCCCTGTAACTGTAAACCTTGTCAAAAGCCCATAGCTGAGGTGGTCCTAGATCTTAGCGGAACCTATCACTACTGTGTTGCTAAATGTGCATGTCCTCAAACTGCTTTCTAAAGATTTATGTTTGTACCCATAAATAAGTGAAACTCTTCACCTTGGTCAGAGAATCCCATTTTGCAGTAGGCAGCAGTTAATACAAAGACTCATAATTTGTTAAAGTGCTGAAAATCGCTGTGCATGGTTAGGCCAAATGAAGCACCTATATCCCTCCCTCCCCAAGGCTCGGCAACATTACAAAAGAGAGGAAGGATGTAAGGGCCAGAGGATGAGGAGGGGTCCTATGAAATGCCGTCTTCTGGACATGACACAGCCATTGCACTCATGAACCCACAGCAGCTGTGCTTACCTGCATAGAGAGTGGAGGGGTCCACAAGGCCCTGTCCTTAGCTGAGATGACTGATGGCTTCTAAAAGAGGCAGAGTCCTCTTCCTTTGCGGATGTGGCTGAGGGTAGGTTGCCAAGGGTCTAATGGATGGTTCTGCACTCATGTGCATATCAACACCACTAACTGAACCCAATATTGGGAGCAGGATGTGTTGTGGGACCTGGAGAAAGGCAGAGAGAGAAGGGCAGATACAATCAAAATCTGCTGAATACGTGTATGAAATATTCAAAGAATAAACAAAAATATTATATTAAAAATAAAGTTGAAAAATGGAGAGAACGTTGAGCCCATTGCTTTGCTGATTGGGGATGTAAATTGGTCATATGGAAAACAACATAGGAAGTGGCTCGAAAAGTTAAACCATCATATGACCTAGCAATCCTGCTTCTGGGAATATAGAGGAAATAAAATCCTACATCGGAGAGACGCCTGTCCTTCTGTGTTCACTGAAGCAGTCTTCACATTGACTGCAGTGTTTATCAGGGGGTGAATGGAAAGTCATTAAGCCTTAGCCGAGGAGAAAATGCCACCATTTCTGATGGTGTGAATGGACCAGGAGGCTATGATGCTATGTGAAATGAGGCAGATGCTGACAGATCTCAAGTGTGAGCTCACTGAAAAGTAGGATCTAAAGGAGGAGACAGCCAAAAAACAGAGTAGAGCAGGGCTTGCTACAGGGGGAAATAGGTGAGGAGATGGGGTTCAAGGGATATAACGTTGCAGTTAGGAGATGAGTGAATTCTGGAAACCTCCCCCACCCCCAAAGAAGAAGGAATAAGAAAGTTCTATTCCAATTGGACCATGCTGTGTCGGTCATCCTCACTGAAGAGTCACCAACATGTAGCTAATGCCCAAGATCAGGGAGAGGACTCCTGCTGGATGACCCAACAGTAGCTCTGGTGAGTGTCTCCAAGCAACCAAGCCTGCCTCTCCAGGCTTGGCCTTTTGCATCTGCTGTCCATGTGAGCTAGCCCTGGGAGCAGCTACCAGAGCCATTTGCACCACCTCCCACAGCATGCTGGGGGCAGCTGTGGAGCCACCTGTCCGAAGACAGCTGTAAGCCCATCGACCTGGGTGGCCACACTCACAGCCAACTGTCTGGGCCCTCCCTGCTGGACCATTACTGACACCTGCAGGTTCGGGTGCCAGCACCTGAGATGCACCTACTCTGGAGGTTCCTGGTCCTCCTCCTGGGATTGCTAGCCTTCCCCTCAGCCCTGCCCAAGCAGCCTTGGCCTGGACTGACCAAGGCCCACAAGGATGGCCGGTCCACCCTAGCGAGAAGTGAGCTTACCACTGGGCTTGACATCCTACCCATAGGGTGTTGGGAGGGCACAGCCTGGGCCCCACCACTGACTGCTGAGTCTCTTATTTATTTATTTATTTATTTATCCACTTTTCCAATTCATAGCACATGATCTCTTGTGTCATTTTCTTTCTCCCTTTTCCTCATTCCCATCCCCTTACACCCCTGGCAGGAACTGCTGTGTGCTTAGCATGTATTTCTAACTATGTCTGTATCCAGCTGGGCATGGTGGCATGCATGCCTTTAATCCCAGTACCTGGAAGTCAGAAACAGGCAAGTCTCTGAGTTTAAGGCCAGCCTGGTTTTATATTGTGAGACTCTTTCTCAAAACAACAACAACCCACATCTGCGTCCTTAGCAGGAGGTGTTTGTACAACTGACGTCGCTCACTCTGCTTTTCAGTATAAAAGTGTCTGCCTTATACTGCTGGCCCCTCCCTTGCATTGATGAGTGCAAAAAGTCCATACCTTCTGTTACCTTCACTTAATTGGCTGCTCTCTCAGGACTGTCACCTAGACTATCTGTATCTTCCCATTGCTCAGTGTTCCCAAGCAACACTGAGATGAGCATCCTTGAGAGTGTCCCCATTAGAACACATGGGAGAATTCCTCTGGGATACATATATCCAGAACAGTTGTAAGCTCAGTTTAATTGCAACTGTTGGACTCCTCTTAAAATGGCTGTGCTGATATACACTCATTCCAGTTGTAAGAGAACATAGATGTCTCCCATGCTCCCCACCACAGGAGGGTATCCACCTGTGCCAACTAGCCAGTGCTGCCAAAGCAAAATGCCAAGGTGGGGTAGGATTGGTGTGTCAGTAGAGTAATGTAAATAACAGATGGATTTTTTTTATGTAGTCTGTCGGAAATTCAAGTTAAAGGTGATGACAGGTTTGGTTTCTGGGGAGAGACCTCTCTTGCTGGCTTATGGATGGCACTTTCACACCATCTGTCAGAGGACATACTTGGTGTCTTCCTCTTACAAAGACACCTGTCCAATTGGATGAGGGCCAACTCTATGACCTCATTTAACTGCATTTACTGCCTTGAGGGCACTATCTCAAACACAGTTGCACCTAGGTACCCATGAGGATAGGTTCCAGGTTCCCCCTCATTTCCTAGAATCTTTAGATGCATCAACCCTTTACATAAAATGGCACAGTGTCTGCACAGAACTGATACAAATCCTTCCTCATACTTGAAAACATCTCTAGATTACTTGTAAGACCTAGGAGAATGTGAATGACTTGTAAATAACTGTTGTAGCTTATTCAGGGAATAATGGCAAGAAAGAATGGACATGTTCAGAACACACGTAATTTTTTCCAAATATTTCCAATGCACAGTTGACTGATTGTGCAGACAGAACAGAAGATGGCCAGTACTCCTCCCAAATGGCACCTATTGACTTTGCCAAACAGGAACAGATTACAATTCATCAATAAATCATTATATAGTTTGTGTTTTGAGCCTTTTTATGGTGGAGGAGAAGGTTTATTACAGACATATGACACAGAGCATAAGCCAGGGGCAGAGACAGAGACATCTAAGACAGTTCAGAGTGGCCATGACCAGACTGATCTGTGCTGGGGCGGGGGAAGGGGGGTAGAGAGCCAGGTGCAGCAAGCAGGAGGCCTAGATCTTGTCACATTCCAGAATTACTCTAATTATCTATTTCAACAGTGTTCTAGTTTTACCTTCCATGCTGAGAGTGTTAATCCACACAGTAGACATTTATCTCTATGTGCATCTGTGCATAAAAAGTAAGCCCAGCCTCATTCCTGCCCACATGAGTCAGTTTACCAGCCCATCTCATAAATGACTGCATTCCCAACAGGAGGACTCACCTGCTTTCAGACCTGTCTCTGCAACATAATACTTTAGTTGTTGCTTCATTGTAGAATACTGCTTCTTTTGACCAACATTTTATTCTTCCCCATGAACTTTCCAGTGTGTTGAATTCCTCTGCAAGACATCTGATTTCAGTCACATTGAATCTGTCTGTATATTTAGAGGAAATGAATATGTTCACAATGCAATACCCTGACCATAGGCTTAGCATGTGGTTAATCAGATTTTACACTATGCCTTATAAAATCCTATGGAAGTTTTGAGCATGGTTTCTCAAAGTTGATCCCTTGAGAATTTATACTTTTTTTCTGCAGAGTAAATGATTTGTTTAATATAGTCCTAGTTGGTTTTTATGGTACAACTGGGAGAGATCTCCAGCCATAGTATCCACCTAGGAAACTTTCTAATATGGATCTGTTTCTTCTCTATGGGAGACATGTATCTTAGTTGGAGTTTTATTGCTGTGAAGAGACACCATGACCAAGGCAACTCTTATACATAACACATTTAATTGGAACTGGCTTACAGTTTCAGAGGTTCATTCCATTATCATCATAGCAGGAAGTATGGCAGTGTGCATGGTGACATGGTGCTGGAGGAGCTAAGAGTTCTACATCTTGATCAGAAGGCAGCAGCAGGAGACTATCATCTGTGGGCAGCAAGGACAGGACTCGGATTCTACACTGAGTGGAGCTTGAGCATAGGAAAGCTCAAATCCTGCCCCTACAATGAAGCACTGCCTCCAGCAAGGCCACACCTACTCCAATAAGGTCACTCCCTATGGCCAAGCATTCAAACACTTGAGTCTATGGAAGCTAAATCTATTCAAATCACCACAATATGGAAACATGAATAAGTGCTAAGAAAAAGGATACCCTGGGCTCATTCCAAGCCTGCTGCCTCTGTACCTCAGTCTTAAAACAGCAATATGCACATCACCATCCCTTCTCCATTTCCAGTTATTGCACAGGGTCTCCTGACACACAATGCAGAAGGACGGATCCAGAGCATGCGCCTTCTGGACCGTCTGAATGTCTCAGGGATAGTAGCCCCAGGGATGGTGGGCTGGCTGATTGGTGGCATGAACTTCCAGCAGCAGCAAGAAATCAGGTAAGACCTTGACTCCTACTATAGACTCGAG
>JADRCD010231103.1:10394-23703 GCA_019843815.1 Montemys delectorum
GAGAGAGAGAGAGAGAGAGAGAGAGAGAACACCCTGAGCCTAGCATGGGCTTTTTACATCTCAAACTCTACCCCCAATGACACAATTCCTCCAAAAAGGCTACACTTATTTCAACAAAGTTACAGATCCTAACCCTTCTCAAATAGTACCGTTCTCTAATGACTGAGCACTCAAATATATGAGCCTATGGGGTCCATTCTTATTCCAACCACAACAAGTTGGTACACCCCAAGTACCCAATGAAGAACAAATATTAGCTCAACTGATGCAGAAAGTTCTTTTGCAAGCCAGTGTTATTTCATGAGATAAGCAGAACAAAGTTAGAAATAGATATTTATTTTGTCAACTTTGTAAATATTACTTATATAAATCCCAAAGGTAACATTATATACATTATATTTGGTGATAAAAGAATGAAATATTTTTCCCAAGAGTAGGAAGAAGACTGGGATGTACAAGAACAGCTAGAAGGATAAAAAAATAAGTTGCATTCAAATTAGAAAAAAAAAGGAAAGTAAAATTAAAGTCACAAGTGACATGGTTTTACATGGAGAAAAGCCAGAAAAAAATCCCTAAAGAAAAATTTATGTAATATTCAAATTCAGGAAAGTGTAGAATCAAGCTTGACACTAAAATCAGTTTATTCCTAAGCAACAAGAAAGAGCTAAAAGGACACAAGGGAAATAATTTCATTTGAAATCACGTCAAAGAGAATAAATATTTAAGAATACATTTTAAAAGCTACCAGACCTATATAGTGAGTTTTACAAATAAACAGTGAAAGAAATTAAAGGAGACACAAATAAATGAAAGAGACTTTTGGTTCATATATTAGAAGAATTGCTGTCACGGTGCCAGCATTCATATGATTGCTAAATGCATTGATAGAACAAAGTCCTAAAAACACCTCTAATCTTCTAATTTAGAAGGATGTTGAAAAAATCTTGGAAAAGAATAAGTTTATGGATTTCACATTTTGAAATTTCAAAACTTTTACACCACTAGTCATTAAAACAATATTGTACTGGTATGAAATATGTAAGTTTGTATGTGTGTGTGTGTGTAGGGGAGAAACAGAGACAGACAGAGACAGAGATACACACGTGTGCGCGCACACAAACATACACACACACACACACACACACACACACACACACACACACAGAGTGAAAGAGACAGAAAGACAGAGAGAGAGAAAGAGAGAGGGAGATGTGAACAAGTATCTGTTCACCCCAGAAAGGTGACAATTATAGACCAAAATACCCTACTAAATTTGAGCTTGGAAATCCAATGCATTTAACTGGTGTTACTTACAGAAATATGGGACAGGAGTTACATGAGGGAGTAGAAATGACTGAGAGACAGCTGCATCACCAAAAAGCCACTCCAACATGAATGGTAGTTAACAAAAGATGGAAACCTGGAGCACACTGGACAAAAGATTAGATTAGATGAAAACCTTCCTTGGTTTTCATTTCGTCTGAGCCTTTTCTAGACAGCTTGGCTAATCTCAGCTTCTTCCAGATCACTCAGCTTATATAAGAATCTTCTAGGAGCTCAGTTTGTCTCTGAGTATCTTTAAACAGTCCCTACTGCTTATGTATGCTGGGCGATGGAGGGAACCTATAGAATATGGTCAGTTTCAGGGACTTCCTAATGTTATTTTGAGTTGTTTCCTTCCTATGGTTAACTAGAGAGAGAGGGGGGGATGGAATGTTTCTTTTCCTCTAGAATATTCTATTGTTTTGTGCCCAGTAAACACCCCAAATCTTAATGCAATTTCTTCTGAGATGGAAGAGTTTAAACATGGTGAAAAACGATACACATCACAATGAGATTTAGAGCAAGAGAGAAACCAAAGAGCAAGTGAGCTCAGAAGCAAAACAGGGCTGAGTATAGAAATAGGTGCAACCTTTGCATTATTTTTATAAATATTATCATAAGTAAATACACTTTTTGTCAATTTTTAAAATGATGCTACGGCCATTCAATGAACTGCTATTTTCATCTATTTCATAACAGAATCTTAAATATGAAAACAAATTTATATGTAACAAAATAACTTTTTATAGTATTTTATTAGGGTAGGTTCCAACACATCTATATATGTCTAAGTAAACATACATATACATAAGCAGACACACATGTGAAGTGGAAACTTCTAGTTCTTTGGAATGTTAGTTGTGTCTAATGATGTTTTGCTGGGGCACACAGGTGGAAGGATGTCTTGCTAAAGCAAACACGTGAAAGGCTGTTTTCCTAAAGCAGACACAGATGAAAAGATGTTTTGATATAGCAAACACATGAAAGGACACTTGATGAAGGAGTATAGATATGACCCCATAGATAGTGGGAGATGAGCACTAAGCATTGGCTTGCTCCACCTTGGTAATCTTCAGTAAAGACAGTCATGTATTGGTTTGCCTTACATACATAGTGTTGTTGAGCCAAACTTGTGATAACTGCCATTGAGAGAAACTTGCCAAGAACTGCTCCTGAAGTGTAGCCTGAAGTGAATGTAGCCTGAAGTGTCCTCGCCAGAGGCCATGGTTACTGGGTTCTTGAAAGGAAAGCTAGGGATGGATGGGAAGGGCAGCGAGAGAAATAAAGAGCCATGACAAAGTTCTCTAATCAAGGCTCAATGTTTACTTCTTGAGTCTGAACTTAAAAAGGGGGGAAACCCATCCTCCACTATGCCAGCATCTCATTGCTCAGCAGGTAGTGGCTTCTTGCAGGAAGCTGCAGTTGTGGCAGTACAATGGACTACCTAGGTCAGAAGACTCCACCCTAGGTGGGCTAGTCGACTGTGGCAAACACAAGATCTAACTCAGGCCACTCAAGGCTGGGGGAAGGGCACAGTGAGGTTCCCATGGCAGCTTGCCAGATCTTTGGCCTCACTGCAGGCTGGTTGGTAAGTTTTGCAGGTTTTTCAGGGTTGAACTACAGCTGGTTCATGCCTGGTGTCTGCCTGTTGAGAGGACTGGTCTGCAGCTGCTAAATCATATTTGGTGATTGCTATGGGACTGAACTGTTGCCAGAAAAGATCTAGCTCACCCCCAAAGAACTATTGCTGAACAGGTCCACATCCTCCCATAACTTTTCGCTTCCACCACCTCTGGTGAGTGATGGGCTAGAGGAGAGGTTGAACCCTTATTAAAAGTATGTTGCAAAAATTTATGCCTATACACATGCATACACACAATCCTATGTTTTCCTCATTCAGATTTTAATAATTATCACCTTATGGCTAGTCTTCTCATATTTCATCCCAGCCTCAACATCTCATTATTATTGTTTTTATGGGACGCACAGTACTAAACCAATGTAGGTCACATAATACACTCAACATTGTGCAACATCCATCCTTATCTAGTAGTAGAGCATTTTCATCAGCACAGCAAAACTTGCTTCTTCATAATGCAGTCTCCCAGTTCCCCATACATTGGTGAAATGTATGACTATTGACCTACAGTCCTAAAGCAACTGTATATACTGATTTAAACATCAGGAGAATCAATGAAGAGACAGACTTGCCCAACAAAATGTAAGACAGCATATTCTTGACATTTTATCACCGAACATTCAATTTATTTTCTACTTAAAACAAAAATATGCTAAGAGGGTCCCCCGACCTCTTACCTCCCGGAGTTACCTGTTTCCATTCTTTCTGCTGGTGCTCAGGGCTTTAGTCCTGTTCCCCCAACCCAATACATGATCATGTTCCCATCTTTCCCTCCTTATACCCTTTCCTACCAGGTCCCTCCCTCCCCCCTCCTGTGATTGCTTTCTTCTCCCTCCCAAGCGGGATTGAGGCATCCTCACTTGTGCACTTTGGCTTGTTAACCTTCTTGAGTTCTGTGGATCATATCCTGGGTACTCTGTACTTTTTTGGCTAATAGCCACTTATTAGTGAGTGCATAGCATGCACATCCTTTTGGGTCTGAGTTACCTCTCAGGATGTTATTTTCTAGTTCTAGCCATTTGCCTGCAAAATGCATGATGTCCTTGTTCTTAATAGCTGAGTAGTACTCCATTGTATGTAAATGTATCACATTTTCTGTATCCACTCTTCTGTTGTGGGATATCTGGGTTGTTTCTAGTTTCTGGCTATCACAAATAAGACTGCTATGAACATATTGAAACATGTGCTCCTGTGGCATGGTGGGTCAACTTTTGGGGGTATATTCCCAAGAGTGGTATTATTGGATCTTCAGGTAGATCTATTTTCAGAACCTCCAGATTGATTTGAAAGTAGTTGTGCCAGTTTGCAATCCCACCAGCAATGGAAGAGTGTTCTCTTTTCTTCACATCCTTGCCAACATGTGCTGTCTCCTGAGATTTTGATCTTAGCCATTCTGATTGGTGTAAAGTGGAATCTCAAGGTGTTTTTTATTTGCATTTCCCTGATGACTAAGGACTTTGAACATTTCTTTAGGTGCTTCTCAGCCATTAGAGATTCCTCTGTTCTATTCACAAAAAGGGATCTATCATGACTGTCCTCCAAAAAACCCAACAAGCAGCTGAAAGAATCATATGCAGATATTTACACCTAACCAATGGACAGAATCTGGGGACTCCTGTGGTTGAATTAGAGAAAAGCTGGAGAAAGCTGAAGAGGGCAAGCCTTTAGGAAGAGCAGCAGGATCAACTAACCTGGACCCCCAGGATATCTCAGACACTGAGCCACCAACCAGGCAGCATACACCAGCTGATATGAGACCCCTGACACATATACAGCAGAGGATTGCTAGGTCTGGACTCAGTCAGAGAAGAGGCACCTAATCCCTGAGAGACTGGAGGCTCCAGGGAATGGGGAGGTCTGGTAAGGACATCCTCTTGGAGACTAGGGATGGGTGTGGGATGTAGAACAGTCAGAGGATGGGCTAGGAGTGGATAAAATCTGGACTGTAAAAAATGATTAAAGAATAAATTTACAAAACACAAAAACTAAAATACAAACTGATTTATAAAAGCCAGAGCTTCATAACCATAATCAGGATGTTCTGTGTTTCATAGTCTCCCCAGTTTTTGTTGTTAATTATAATTTGAAATATTGTTTATGATTATTGGTTAAAAGAAATACTTTCTGAAGGGGTTAATGATTATGAGTCTATTAATATTGCTTTCTGTAGATTAAAAAGGTTGAGTAAGTAAGCATTTTGTGTACAAGTACCACTTTTAAAATACTGCCTTAAAAATAAAATAATAGAATGTATTTTCAGATATGTGTTTAACCATACTTCATTTACTTAACCCACTTTTATTAATATCATAATTTCATCACATTTTTAATTAAAATATATCTGGATTTAGTTTCTACTTAATTGGTTTTCCTTTTCCTTAAGTCAGTCTTTTATCTTACAGCAAGATGTTAACAATGGTTTCTCTTTATCTCTTATTTAAGCCTTTTTCATTTCAATTTATTTGATATAGTTCAAGAAGATTAAACTTCTTAGAATTTGTCTTTCATATTTCCTCTCCTCATTTTAAACTATATAGTGAGCCCTTCCTTGTGTCCCTCATGGCCAAGTCCCTGTTAAATTTTAGGGTTTCACATTTTTAACCAGTTATGGTTTTACCTGAACAACCTATATTCCCTGCTTGCCTGTGACTTGTTCCCACTCTATGACAGCCAATTAAGCACTGTACAGAGCTAGGAAGGAGGCATTTGAAAGAACTTGGTTGGTCTTTAGTAGGAAGTGCTGTAGATACATTTGCGTTTTCAGACATATTGAAGCACTGAGAGGAACCACACACAGAAGTCAGACTCTACATTTGCCACAGAGAACTGATGCATACTTATTCTTATTCCCTGTGGTTCCAAGAGGGTACAATAAGGTTGTATGTGCTAAGCTCATGAGAAGTATGTATGAGGTCAGTCTTCATCTAGACCAGAAACATCATTAATAAAACAACAATCCAGTAATTTCCATCAGGTGGTACTAGATTAATCACTACCACAACTCTGTCCTTTTATCTGTTTCTTTCCCATCTTGATTATATAACAATTATAAAGCATGAAAAATCAACTTCCTGTGAATGTTCTCTGAGGCAATGAAAACAGGTCATTATGGTGGTTTTTCATTTGTTAACTATGACCATATTCCTGAAGCCAGAAAGAAAGATAATTGAATATAGAAATTGGAGAATTGATATTACTAAAATGAAATATGCTCTAAATATATTCAGTATATGCTTTTTAGATAGCCCAGTTAGTAATTTATTTTTAAGTGTAAATGTGGCATTGAAATAAACAGGTGGTCCTAGTGAATATTATCTTTTAAAAGTTAGTATTCACCATTGTACATTGTGCATTTTGAATGGCATTTCTACAGGACACAACTGATACTTTAAATTTTCTCAAATCAAGGTAATTTTAAAATTCTTTTTCTAAGTTATCCATTTCTGTGAATAATGAAACAGCAATATGAAATTGAATTGGAAAACTAAATTAGAACTGAAGGAGATTGGCTTTCAAATGGAAAGAAAAAAGTTAATTAATATAAAAAACAATTAGGAAACTGAAGGCTAATTTTCTTTTTATTCTGATATGGAAGACAACCAATATATGAAGGCTGGACTTAAGATGTGCCCATGTTCACATTCTATTTTGAACCTCCAGTAGAAGGCTATCATTGTAATTATGTTTTTCTGAGTTAATTCTCAGCTAGCATGGTTGAATTAATCATCAGTTTCAGTAATGTACATTATTTCCATCAAACTATGACTCTTTCATTATTGTATTTGTTTTTATACATTTGATTTTTCCACAGTTTTGTACAAATTATTTATACATTCTCCATTAAAACTATCATCATTCTCCATCCATATTTCAAAATTGTCTACATCAGGTTATCTTATAGTTTGCTTTATTATTCAGTTATAATTTTTGAACCACCAGCATTGCTATGTTTAACTCTTATGTGAGATTTAATGGCACCCATCTACTGCTTCCTCCATGCCCACCTCTTCAGGGTAGATATTCAGGTTTCCTACATTCCTTACCAGCAAAACTAGCATATACAGACTGCCAAATTCATTCTTTAATGGTCATATTGATCATTGAGATATATATTCAGAGACATATGAATAAATTATATTTAATTTTCCTAGCTGAGGGATGAATTTTAAAATGTTTCACTCTTTCCAGATGGGCCAATGGAGCCTATTGTTTTCACATCCTTTCAACTCAGTACCTTATTTTAGTTCATCTTGATAAGATGTTTTAAATTTGCAATTTGAACTATTCTAGTTTTTATGAGAGAAATCATATTTTCCATGATTTTAAAATTTTGTTACATTTCATCTTCTGAATATGCCTTTTAATATATTTGAATTTTAGTAACACTAGTAGGTTAACATATATGAGAAAAAGGGACATAGGTGGATAGATGGATGATAGATGGAATGAAAGATAGATAGAGATAGACAAAGAGAATACTGGTGTTGTGGTTATTTATATATGCCAACACTGGACATGCTTTTACACTCCAAATATTCAGAAGCTAGAGGAGGGAGGATAGTGAACTTGAGGCCAGCTTGGGATGTTCAGCTCCTGCCAAAACAAATCAGTCATCACCTCCAGCACCAGCACTGCTATCATCATCATCATCATCAACAACAACAAAATCCCACAAAGATTTTATTAGCCAAAACTCTTAACACATCATTTTGCTTGCTTTTTCCAGTAATTCAAATAAAACATGTTGAAATCTGTCAAAGACACGTGTAGTTGGTTTCAAGGATATAAAGGTTTCATGCACACATCTTTGTGATATCTGTAATGTACAGCTTCATGCTGTAGAGGCCAGAGGACAGCCATGGCAACACTTCACTAGTATTGAACAGATCATTGTACCTGTGGCTGCTAAGAAAGAAATTTGGAAAGGGAAAACCCATTACTGTGGTCAAAATAAATTGAATCTCTGAAGTGTTCAATGCACTACTGTGTAAAAGGCACCCAATAGAAAATGTCATGCTAATCCTCCAATTCCCCCTTCTAGTATACACTAAAGCTGTTCTCAATATTTTCCCATTATATTCATGTCTTAATTTTCCACATTTTCAGTTTTAAACTGAGCAACATTCAAAACTGCAATTTATGTATAATTCTATTAAAATATTTATGCACTTATGTGTCTGCATTAACATACAAGCATGCTTTTGCATAATATATATTGAAGTAGTCCACTATGATTGAACGGGGAGAGAGGCCAATCAGTTAATAATGAGTCCACTGCTGGCCACTGCTGGCTCTTCACTCTCCTTAGAGAAAAACAAGAAACTTCCTAGGGATACCAGCATCTGGACCAGTGTTCTAAGTGTGACACATTTTTACATAGTGTAGAGAATAATAATTTACTTCAGTTTTCAAGAGTACTCCAGGACAATTTATCTCCCAAAGCATCAATTAAATAAGGAGTGTAAGGTAGAAGTGTTATTCATTTTCCCCCAAAACTGTGCAACACCACACTAACAATTTTCAGTTTATTCTAATAGAATGTACTTTATGTGCAGTTTATCGGAGTGATGTCCATGTAAACTGCTCTTTGTAATTGTCAGTGATCAAAACCAGGTATGTTATTGCGTTAAGAATGTACACAGAGTTTCGTGTGCTCCATCTGGATAGGACCTTCAACGACTGATTTAACAGTAAGCATGGTGTGCCAGCACTAGGGATGCTTTTGTGCACTCTATGCTGAAGCTGAGACAGCCTTCTGCGCTGTTACTCTCCCTTTCTCCATGTAAGAGGTTCTTCTACATCTTATTTACATTTCCCCACCGCATACAACTGTCTTTCAAATGCTCTCAAAATAGCTACTACCAAGCTGTGCCTTGGCTCACAGATACCTGAATCAGTCCTAGCCAAATTTAATTAACTGCTTCGTGTCTGGATAGCGTGTGTTTGTGTATCAACTTCAGGCCATGAACTCCTTTCAGATCTTTTATTTAAATGTATTAGTTTTAATGGGTCTGCTAGCATTTTGAATCATATTATGCTAATACATCAAATAGTCAGGTCATAAATTAGAGGTTCAGACTCCAAATGCATAGCATAAGCATCACTGCATAAAAGCCCTAGCATGGATTTTACCTAGTTCAAATATCCCTCCTTACTCTGATAACTTTAATAGGCATAGTAACAATACCCATTAACAATAGTCTGACTCATCAAACCTCACAGTGTTCATTCTTGCTATTTAAGCTGTGTAATTTAAGCTATTCCTTACCTTAAATAATAGGCTATGTCTGGCAAATGTGGCAAATGTGTCCAACCCTCACCCAGGACAGTGTTGTGACGAAGTAAGCCAGTAGATGGCAGTAATGATTAGCAAAAACTGAAGTTAACGTTCCCTAGGTCATTGAACAATAATTATATTATACCAGAAATTCCTCAATAATAGGAGATTACGAAGAATTTGCTTAACTACAACGAATCTTTATTCATTGGAAGATTAAGCTGATTAGATAAACCTGATTGCAGCAAGTTCGAATAATACTTTGAGGCGACTTTTCCTACGCTGGATCAAAAGTTATACTTTAGCACATTGCTACCGTTGTCTCTATTTTTACAATTATATAGTTCAAGCATCACATTAAAATTACTTTATGAAGTACTTTAATTGAAACAGCAAATTGACAAATGTACACAGATTTGTTAAAAGTAGAACTGTCCTATTCTCTATGACTATTTAATATTGCAAACTGCTGAACTACCTGACGAACACCTAGCAGGCTTTGCATTGTACTAGGGAGTTGCAGAGGTCTTGTTTGTTCATTCATTTATTTTGGTTATTTGGTCAGACAATGGCAGTGAGGAATGCCTGGTAGATCTTATGCCTCACCCGAGACAGCAGTACAACTCACGTTATAATTCTTAGGCAGCATGTATAGATAAATATAATTCCCAGAGATCAAATACTAAAGATTATAGAGATTATAATAAGTATTATAAGAATCATAAACTTACTTTATATGGTTGTCCACTGATATTATTCATTTCAAAACTTGCTATGTTTTTATAATAGTCTAACAGAAAGAATAGGGATTCTGATGACAGAGTTGGAATTGAATAGAGAAGAGCTGATCACAAATGTATCATGGTTTGAGGTGACAATTGTGGTTATACTTTGGTGGCTCTGTCTCTCAGTATACATGAGACGACTGACTATATAGTAATTAACTCTTCCCCGTGTTTGGTAGTTTTCCTTTCTTAATAAAGTGAAAACATGTGGAACCCTTGCATGAAAGGATGTCATGGACTAGACATAAACGACGTAGTATATAGCTAGAGGAAAAAAAAATGGGAATATGAAAGCACCATGAGCTGAACAGCTCAAACAAGTCTGGCGAGTCCGTCGCTTAATGAGAATAAATTGAATTGAGCAAAGCTCCAAGAGTATCCACTGGAGTAAATGAAGGCTCTAAATTCTGTAGAAAGCCACTGGAGTGTGTCACACAAGCATCCAAAGAAAACAGGTGGTGATTTCAGATTTCCCAGGTGAGGATTATAATCAGGTTGCAATTGTGGGTCTCTCCAGTGTGAGAGCAAATATGGATTGTTCTTTATAGTCACGCTCTGCTGGTGTTCTGTTTGCCGCAGACGCTGCCTTTTTAGGCGACGTCTCCTTTACAGGCAGATAAATTCATCCCTTTTCCAAGGACATTTGTAATTGTCACAGTCTTTGCTGTTTTCTTTAACTGGGGTGAATCATCTGTTTAACTAAATAGTAAGAAAACACTTGCAGTTTCTTCCCTCTTCAACTGGCTGTAGCTTTCTGCCGCGCTTTATGAAATGCCCCCTGCTAATCAAAGCCAACAGTGCATAATGGACTTTTGTGAAAGCTGAAATGTATTTATTCCAAGTACAAAGCCTGCTAGCAGCCTGTGATTTAATCTTTGCTATTTGTTTTTCCTTATCAAGTGATTGACAGGAAGAGGCAGGCACAATCCATTTTTCTGATTAATACAGTGCCATGCACTTTGATTTCTTCCTCCCGAAGGTTACAAAGACTCAGGAATACCATCAGAAATAAAGAAGAAGGAGAAAATGTGTTTTGTTTTGTGAAGATATTTGAGTCTGTGAGGTGCAGGTGAGGAAATGTGGAGTTTGGAGTCAGAGACCAGGAAAGAGCTGCAGCCATCCAGGCAGTTTGCCTGCGGGCGGTAGGTGCTTTCCTACCAGAAATCATTCTAGGAACCACTTTCCCTCACTGTCCTCCTTACCAGGCTAATATTTTTGAATCAGTCTTCCTGTTGTAGTTGGCAGCATTTTCTGTTTGTCTTGGCATCTAGGGGATATGTACCTTATTATGTATGTCATCATTCATCTGAAATGTAATAAAATAGGGTAATACTTATGATTTTTCCATCTCATCATCAAAAAATAAATAAATAAATAAACATCTGAGCTCTTCGGAGCCCATGTTATGCACTGACAGAATATTTGAAGAACTTGATGTATAACATTAATTATTGGTTGTGGATATGTTTTTGACTTTAGTAATCACTGCCAAACTTATACAAAAATAAATCATTATAGGAAGGAATTGTTCTGTTTTTCCACAAATGAAAGCAAGCTTCCATGGATTTGCTGTGAGTTAATGTTCAAAGCTGGACTTTTTTCTTTTTAAATTTTTTCCAAGAATAGATAGATGGTAAAATAAAAAGGTGTGCAACTAATAGATTGAAAAAAAAAGACACAAAATTGGGTATGTAAGGATGACTCTGTGTAAAGATGATCAAAAAACATTGAACAGAATTCTCAAAGAATTAATCAAAATCAAAGACTATTTTTTGAGAGAAGATGTGGGACTGTTTCAGAGAAGGCTATTCCTTTAACAAGCTATTCATCGTATGTAAGCAATGCCAGTGATTTCAGCGTTTCCATAGGTAACTATTACAGTCACACAATTATCAGTTGATATATTTGGCATATGTAGACTGATAGGAAATTAAATGGTTACTATGTCCCCTCAGTGCCTTTCAACAGCAAGCACAATGGTCTTTGAATCCTATTCATTATTCTATCTCTGCATCGAGGCTGACCCTTATGGCTAAGCAATTTAACATTCTATGTGCACTGTGGTTGGCCTAAAATGAGAAGTGACATATTTAATGTGGCTTTGACATGAGAGTTAAGGGCTAGAAGGTGCTTTCACAGTCTGAAGATACTTCACATTATCCGTGTATTAGCCTTACTCAAGAGCAGGCATTAGATAGGGCTGCTGAAATGGACACATTGCTTGGGGTTGACGTACAGAGCTTGGATTTCTCTTACTGTGTTATACTTGCAATATGAACTTCAAAAGTTTTTCAACCTTTGCTCATGTCTCCCTCATGCCCATCTCTCCAAACAATTAACCCCTTGAATGGGGTGAGTGGATAAGGGTGATTTGGATTATGCCTGAATAAAATCTTCACCACTGCAACAGAGGACTGCTTGAGATTATGAATTTTAAATAACATCAGCTGCATAGAGTGATAAAGAAAATTTTAGATTAAAAACCCTATAGTAATATGTAGAATTGGGTTCTGGAAATAACTTTAATCATGATGTTAATGTCCTAAAATTGTAGTGATAATCGGCAAGTAGCAATTATTCATGGTCAAACATATGTAGTTAGTAATAATAATTTTTTCCTACAGAGTGCTTGTTAAATATTATTGTTAATTCTTGGTAATTCTCAATACAAACACAAGTTCACTTTTTTGGATTGATTATTTTAAGAAAATGTCTCCAAGTTATAATATATTTTTAAAAAAGTATTAAGTATCCTGAATGCATAAACTGCAAGACAAATGCACAAACGGGAAAGAATTATGAAAAAGATAAAACAAGGAGGAAGGGCTGCTCTTTTGAAAAGAAACAGGAATTGAGAAGGAAATGTAGCAAACCAAAGACGCAACAAGACAACATTTCATTTACACATTGCTCTGTATTCTCACTGTGTTTCCAACCCCTTTTGTTTTTGTTTGTTTGTTTTTTTCTCTCCTACCTTGGTTTATCCATAGGTTGCTCAATTTGTAATATTACCAGGCCTTTATATATCTAGTTTGTAATTTTAATTGTTTAGAGAGAAACTGCTTAGATGGTACCAGCAGTGCTCTCCAGGAAGAGCCAGATTGTTTGTGAAGAGATAAATGGAAACCGTTTCTAGGACTTTCAGTTATTTATTTATTTATTTATTTATTTATTTATTTATTTAAGATATTTTCTTTATTTACATGTAAATTTTCCCTTTCCCAGGTTCCCCTCCAAAAAACAAACAAACAAACAAAAACAACAAGAACAAACCCCTTTTGCCTC
>JADRCD010231104.1:11245-27065 GCA_019843815.1 Montemys delectorum
ATTAGATATCTCTCTCTCTCTCTCTCTCTCTCTCTCTCTCTCTCTCTCTCTCTCTCTCCTTCAGGTCTTAGACTAAGTCTGGGTAACTTAGCTTTCAGGATTTGTGTTGAACAGAGAAAGCTGACAGTCTCAACCCAGACCTTGGAGTCAGAGAAATCATTGCCTTCAAGACAGCAAAAAGAGAAAGAAAAGTTCTGAGCCAGCATTAAAAAGGCACAAAAGCAGCGCTGAAGAGATGGCTCAGCGCTTTAGAGTGATTGCTGCTCTTCCAGAGGATCCCAGTTGGTCTCCCAGTACCAACCCACCTGGTGGCTCACAAGCATCCCATAACTCCAATTTCAGAGGATCTGACCTTTGGGAGCATCACGTACATATGTGGTACTACATATATGTAGGCAAAACACTCATACACATAAAGTAATAAAATAAGGCAAAAGATAACACTACAATCAAAAGTCCTAAAAAGATAACCATACTCTTGGAGTTGATCCCACGGAAATTATCTGGGTTAAACGTATTTGTAGGAATAGTAGCCTCAGCATTGATTGTAGCAATAAAAAGACAACCTGGGAAGTAATCTAAATGTCCGATCAGAGGGGCTGATTAAAGCAGACCTGATCACAGGCAGCATCCTTCCGTGATGGATGCCATGGAGACGTTAGAATGGTATTGTCATATCAGGGTTCTCAGCCAGGGTCTAGGGCTCCTGGAATTTCTGAAATCATGTGCATAATTGTGTGGGAGTGTGTATATTTCTGGAAGGAAGATTTTTCGGGATTCTCAAATAGGTACATGACCCAAGAGAGTAAAACAGTCACTTCTATAGAAAATAATCAAAGCAGAAAAATGTTGACAGCATATTATTAAGGGAAAGAGTGGGAAAGATAGGTTGAAAGCAGCTATGATATGATCTTATTTTATTAAAATATATACATGTATATACTTGTATAAGGAAAACATAAAAGTGTTACTCCCCAAAGCAATAATCTCAGCAGGGCGGCCATCAGAGTGGGGAGGCATGGTGGCTGGGCGGCTCAGTGATGGGAGCTTGTACATCAGGAGGCAGAGAAACGAGATCAGAAGAAGAGACCAGGCTGCAGCCCTCTGGTAGCCAACCCTCACTGCCAAGGGGACTGGTTTTAGACTCACTACGGAGACACACCTGAGGGTGTGTCTGTGCAGGCATTTCCAGGGAGAATTAACTGAGGAAGGAAGCGTCACATTTTAAGTAGGCTGCACCTGACACAAGAGTGAATGGAAAGAAGGGAGTGGAACACCAGCATTTATCTCTCTCTGCTCCCCAGCTATGGGTACCATGTGACCTCACGTTCTAGCTGCAGCTCTAAGAGCTGTCCTGTTACCATGCCTGCCCCACCATGATGGCCTGTACCCTCAGACTGTGGGCCAAAATAAGTCCTTTCTTTATTCAGTTGCTTCTTATTGGATATTTTACCACAAGGAACAAGGAAGATAACTCATCTGACCACTGAGCCATTCATCTAAAACATTTCACAACCCCTTGAAATAGCTCCACTTGGGGACCTGCAGGGACAGTTCTAATGTTGGAATTCTTCTTCTTCTTCTTCTTCTTCTTCTTCTTCTTATTATTATTATTATTATTATTATTATTATTATTATTATTATTATTTGCTGCTGCTGCTGCTGTTATTGTCTTCAAGATGGGGTTTCTCTGTGTAGCCATGGCTGTCCCAGAACTCACTCTGTAGACCAGGCTGGCCTCAAACTCACAGAGGTCCATTTCTAATATAAATGGCCTCTAGGACATTTCTAATATAAATCATAGCAAGTGGTAATCTCAGAAAAGAAGGATTATAAATTCTTATTTCTTTTCTTTTTGAGACAAGATCTCCTTATGTAGTCCACACTGACTTTGAACTCA
Source organism: Montemys delectorum (assembly GCA_019843815.1). Classification (NCBI taxonomy): domain Eukaryota; kingdom Metazoa; phylum Chordata; class Mammalia; order Rodentia; family Muridae; genus Montemys; species Montemys delectorum. The sequence goes on from JADRCD010231104.1 coordinate 13,146, forward strand.
TAATATAGTTCAGGATTTTCTCAAATTCCTGATCTTTCTCAGATTCCTAAATGCTGAGGTGACAGATGTGAGCCACAATGGCTGGAGGTTTTCTTTGCCACAAACACACACACACAAACACACACACACACACACACACACACACATACAACATACATACATACACACACATACACACATATGCACACATACATACACATATACACACATATACACACACACACACACACATACACACACATACACACACACACACACATTTTTTTTCCTTTTTTGAGAGCGGACATAGCACAAGATGGCCACAATTCATTATGTAGCTGAGTCTGATCTTGAATTTTTGACCTTCTGACCTTTCATTTCTGGGATTACAGGTGTGTGCCACTATATCCAATTTCTTCAGTGCTGGGATTGAACACAACAGCAGGTGCATGCTATGCAGCTGAGTTACACCCTCAGCCCCTCTGGTAAAGTCCCTGGAGTTTCTGCTAGCAATGCATGCTGCTGTTGGATCCTGGGACCTGGGACCATACTGCTTGTACCTTAACATAGCAGCTGAGGGGTGGCCAGTGGTGTTCTTTAGTTTTCTAGACCTAGACCTTTATTTTCTTGTTTGTAAAGTCGGTTTGATACATCTGATCGCTAGTCGTGAAATGCCAGAGCTTGGCATGGGGAAGAGCTCTCAGAAGGCCAACTGTCCTTAGCAATCCAAAGGTGAGGCCATGTGGCATGGCAGACAGTGCATGGGTAAAGAAGAACACAGCTTGGGGGCTGCAGAGAAGGCTCAGCGGTTAAGAGCCATCTGACTGCTCTTCCAAAGGTCCTGAGTTCAAATCCCAGCAACCACATGGTGGCTCCTCACAACCATCCGTAATGAGATCTGATGCCCTCTTCTGGAGTGTCTGACGACAGCTACAGTGTACTTACATATAATAAATAATAAATCTTAAAAAAGGAGAAGGAGGAGGAGGAGGAGGAGGAGGAGGAGGAGGAGGAGGAGGAGAAGAAGAAGAAGAAGAAGAAGAAGAAGAAGAAGAAGAAGAAGAAGAAGAAGAAGAAGAAGAAGAATAATGATGATGACAACGACAACAACCACAACAGCCTGGGCCCAGCCCAGTTTTGAGACTCATTCTCTAATGGTTCCCTTATCTAAACCTTACTTTTCCCATCTGTAGAATGGATACAGTATCAAAGCACTTTTACTTTAGCAAAGTAGAGAAAACAGAGATGTTACAGCTTGCATGTCTGTGGGCATAATAGCAGCTCAAAAATGATAGGAGTAGCTGGAGAGATGGCTCAGCAGTGATGAGCACTTGTGGCTCTTGCAGAGCATCCCAGTTTCGTTCCCAGCTCCTACGTGAGGCAGCACACAGCTACCTGTGACTCCAGCACCTTCTCCTGGCCTCCTCAGGTATACGCATGCATGCGATATCCATAAACTAATGCAAATGCATACATATATGTACACATAAAACAAACAAACCAATACATGATGAGGATGCTTCAGCCTGAGTCTGGCAGCATGCACCGAGCCTCAGGTAAACTCACAGCACGACAGGAAGGAAGCTGCCTTAGCTTAACTACGGGATTGCAGAGCCTTACCTATGGCTTTATTATTTTGCATTCATCCTAGCATGAGTCATTCTTGTTTTGCTCTGTACCAAACACAGTTTATCTGCTCTTTCCAGAACTGAGATGCTGACAAGAAACTGCAGTGTACATTAGAGGGCTTTTAGGAGCCAGGTAGAGCTCAGCCAGCCTCTCCTGGTTCCCTCCCTGTGTGTCCTGCACCCAGCCCCAACCCTTATTAGTATATGATGGCACTGAGCAGGCCGTCTTCTCTTCTGAAATGTTGGGACTTTGCTGTGTGGTGCATATCTACTACGGACTGGATGTAATGGCATAAGACACATTTGTCACCCCAGTGCTCAGGGCACTGAATCAGGAGGATCTAGAGCTGGAGACCAACCCTCAAGGTCCCACCAACAAACCCACCCAGAATATATATTTTATAAAAAGAAATTATTTATTTTTACTTCTATGTGTATGAGTGTTTGCCTGCATATACCTGTGTGGTGTATGTGTGTGTGTGTGTGTATGTATGTATGTATGTATGTATGTATGTATGTATCACATGAATGCCTGGTGTCCTCAGAGGCTGCAAGAGGGCACCAGAACCTCTGTAATTGGAGTTACAGGAGGTTGTGAACCAACATGTGAGTGCAGGAAACCAAACCTTGGTCTTTTGTAAAATCAGCCAGTGCTCTTAGCTAATAGGCTATCTCTCCAGCCCCAACCATGAAAATGGATACTTATTGTGTGCTTAGCACTGTGTGTGTGTGTGTGTTACTGGAGATCAAACCCAGGGCCTTATATATACTAAGTATTCACTCTACCACTGACCCCTAGCCCTAAGTTTGTCATTCCTGTTGCCTTTTGCACATCCAGGCAGATACTTCATTGCCCTCACAGGCAATGTCAAGTACACTGGCAGCATCTCTTGACTTTTCTTTGAAAATATATCCAAAATGAAATCATCTCCCCTACTTCACAGTTACTATTCTTGCCCACACTACCATCATCTCTCACCTGGGTTTTTTTTTTAATTAAATAAACTATTTTTAAAATAACTGTAGCCTCCTAACAAGTTTTAAAATTTTAAACAATTTATTATTGTATGTGTGATGTGTGGCTGTGAGCATGTGTGCATGACAGCATGAGCGTGGAGGTCAAAGGATGATTTTGTGAAGTCAGTTTTCTTTATGAATATTTATGTGGGTTTCAGCGATTGAATTCGAGTCCTCCACTTTGCCTTTATCCCCTCTACTGAGGCATCCTGTTGGCTCTGTTTGACTTTTGAAGCAGGAAGTCACTGTGTCACTATGTAGCAGTTGGTTAGCTTGTTACAGAGTCCACACTGACTTCAAAGTCATGAAGCAGTTCCTGCCTTACCCTTCCAAATGCTTGGATTACAGGCCTAATATTTTTGTTTCAGTTTGGGTTTTGTTATAGGATCTCACAGCACTTGCTTAAGTTGCCTCAAACTCCTAGTCTCCATGGCTCCTCCTGCCCCAGCCTCCTAATGTAATTTCAGTGACAGGCATTGCCATCAAGCCCAAGGCACCCCAACCCAAGTTACCTCAACAAGAGGAACAGATATTTCCTCCAAGTCCCTTTCTGGACATAAGCTGCCTCCCTCATTAGCACCTCCACCTGAATGATATGTTCACTATAATCAATGACCCTGCATCGACACACCATGCTCACTAAAAGGCCACAGTTTACTCTTATTATACAGTCTGTGGGTCCACAAACATATATTTACATGTATCTGCCATCATAGCATCGCCAATACATTTCTACTATGCCCTCCCCCACCAGATCCCTAAAAATGCTTTGCCTGTCCACCTCTCTCTCCCTTCTAACTCTAGCAACCACTGATTGTTTGCCTTGCTCTCTAGTTTTGATTTTTCCAGAAGATTATATAGCTGGAAGTCAAGCAGTCTCTTCAGCCTGGCTTTCTTCACTTAGTAACCATCTTAGTTAGGGTTACTGTTGCTATGAGGCAACATCATGACCAAAAGCAAGCTGGGAAGGGAAGGGTTTGTTTATTTTAAGCTTCCACATTGTAATCGTCACTGAAGGAAGTCAGGACAGGAACTCAAGCAGGGCAGGAACCTGGAGGCAGGAGCTGATAGAGAGGCCACAGAGGAGTGCTGCTTGCTGACTTGCTCCTCATGGCTTGCTCAGCCTACTTTCTTACAGAATCTCAGTTGGCTAGGCCCTCTGCCATGAAGCACCAATTAAGAAAACAGCCTACAGGCTTGCCTCCAGCCATGTATTCTGGAGACATTTTCTCAATTTAGATTCCTTCCTCTCAGCTGACTACAGGTTATGTCAAGTTGACATAGAACTAGTCAGCAAAGTAATATACATTTGTTTCCTCTGAATCTTTTTATGATTCGATAGCTGATTCCTTTAAAAATAATTGAAATTTCGTTTGTTGTGTGTGGTTGGGACTTCTGTTTATTTGTCTGTGTACCATGTGCATGCCTGGGCTCCTGGAGGCCAGACGAGGCATGGAATCCCCTCGAGCTCATTACTTTTCAACACTGACTATTCCATCACCACAATTTATTTACCAGGTCACATAATCAAGGACATCTTGGTCACTCCATAGTTTGGATGAAGAATAAGTAATCTACTCCAGCTGTCTGTGCAGATTCTCCTTTCCGTGTGTAAGCATGAGTGTGCATTCAAAGGTGTGCTCGTGTGCCTGTGTATGTGGTGGGAGGCTCTGAAGACCAAAGCCAGGACCTTGTATGTGCTAGGCAGGCACTCTGTCACTGAGCTGCATTTCCATACTTCCCTGCAGATTTTTGTGTAAATGTATTTCCTATTCCTTTAAGTAAGTATCAAGAGGTACACTTCCTAGAGTGTATGGTAAGAGTGTTTTGTTTTGAAAGAAACTGCTGTGTTCCAGTCTGGCTCTGCAGTTTGGCGTTCCTAGCAGGAGTTAAGTGGAAGCTCCTATGGTTTTACATCCTAGCCAGCTTTTGGTGTTGTCAGTGTTCTGGACACTGGCCATTCTCATAAGTGCGTAGTGGTGCATGGTGTGGTTGTTTTCAGTTGCATTTTCCTAATGGCAAAAGAGAGGGAGTAAACGTGCAATGTGCTTGTTTGTTATTAGTATATATCCTTTGGTGAGATGTCTTTTAAGGTCTTTGGCCATTTGGGGTGTGTGTGTGTGTGTGTGTGTATGTATGTATGAACCTGTACTGACAAGTATGCATATTCTACACACACACACACACACACACACACACACTTATGTAGGGACCAGAGGGGTTGTGTGGAGGCTGGAGGAGGAGGTTGGGTGACCCTGTCACTCTCCGACTGAGACAGGGTATCTCAGTCTGCAGATAAGCTGATGGCCAGCAAGCTTTGACAATCCTCCTGTCTCATCTCTGCCTCCCAGAGCTGTGCTTGCAGGTACATGCAAATATGCCTGGCTTTTTATGTGGGTGCTATGGATTTCAACACAGGTCTTCATGCTTGTACACATGGAAGTATCCACTGAGCCATCTCCACAGCCTCTATTACAGTAGGGCTATTTTCCTTTAAAAATATTTATTTTCAAGAATGTCATTCTTTCATACTATGGCTATTCTTGGTTGTCAGCTTGGCTGCATCTGGAATTAACTAAACCTAAATGGCCCAATACATCTAAAAGAGAAGGTTTTTTTTCTTAATTAAAGCTTTTAAAGTGGGAAAACCTACTTTTAAATAAGATCTTTTGAGGTAAAAAGATTCACCTTTAATCCAGATCTTTAGAGGTGAGATCCACCTTTAATCTGGGCCACACTTTCTGTTGGCAGCCTGTATAAAGGGCATGGAAGAAGGAAGCCTGCTCTCTTTGTCTGCTTCCTCTCACTCTTGCTGGTGTGTGCATTCCTGCACTGGCATTAGAGCCTATTTCTTAGGGATTCCAGCACATAGTGAAGACCAGCTGAGATATCCAGCCTTGTGGACTGAACAGCTACTGGATCTTTGAAACTTTCATTGGTAGACAGCCATTGTTGGATTAGCTGGACCACAGCCTGTAAGTCATTCTAATAATTCCTATAACTGTTTGTCTGTCTATCTATCTATCTATCTATCTATCTATCTATCTATCTATCTATCTGTCTATCTATCTATCTATCCTGTTCTTTAGAGAACCCGAATACACATATAATGAAATATATTTGCTGATGTTTCCTCCTCTGTGTCACCCAGTATCTCTCACTCCTAACTTTATGTTTTTTAAAATAACCCTCTAACTCCACTTAGTGATGCCCATATGTTCACGGGTGTGGGGCCATCCACTGGAGTGTGAGAAGTCTACTGCCACAGACTGGGTTCGTTACGGGGACCCCGTTTTCCATAGGATGAGAGTTCTGGTCAGGTGGGCAACAAGTCGGCGGATGACAGACAGAATTGACACAAGAGTATGCTGAATCTGAATGTATTTGTACAAGGTAAAATTCAGGCTTAAATAGCATACAGCAAGCAGGGCAGATGACAAGAGTCACAGAAGGCAGACGAGGGTTACAACAAGGCCAGTAGGATCAGAGGGCAAGACTGAAGTCACATAGGCAAATGACTGCCACATCAAGGTCGGTAGGATCAGGTATCCAGGTGTGAGGCAAGCAGAAGAGCAGTGGTGCCCTCCCTGCTGGGGCTATTTTGGTATTCCCATGCTAATTCACTGGGTCTGCTGGAGGCAAGCACCAGGAAGTTCCTATCTAACAGTTCTTGCTAATGTCCTTCAGTGAGGGAAGCCCTTCGATTACATAAAGCAGTTCTGTCTTCCGTGGGACAGCCCTAAGAAATGTACTTGACTTCTGTTGCTAACTCTGAGGACAATCTGTCTGATAAGGCAGATTCCTTGAGAGAAATTCCAAGCTAAGGACAGCTTGGAATTAAATTAGGATATTTTGAAACTTTGTGCTGGCCAGGAGACAAGCCTAATCTTAAGTTTAGCCGTTAATGAATCATTTCTTGGGGTACCTTTTATGCCTAAATAAGAGGGCGTATTGACGATTGGAAAGACTAATCTGGAACACATCTGAGCTAGGAGATGCCAGAGACTGTCTGAATACCTAGGAGGCACAAACTCCCCCTTTGAAGTCATAATGCCTCTTATCCTTAATCAGGCTTTTACCCCTGATATTGTGGATTTTACTGGAGTAAATGAGTGGGCGTGGCAGTTTACCAGTGGTCACATTTAAAAAGTCATTGTTAAAAACCAAGGTTTTCTTTCATGGTACCAGAAGGTACTGCACAAGCTTCCAAAGGAGAGAGGCAACCAAGAGTCCTAGCCAGCCATGACACCTATAAGCCACATCAACAAGCAGTGCATCATGATAACTCTAAGGCTGTAGTAGTGGCATGCATACTTTGGTGATAACCAACACTTCTCTAATTGAACTTAACATACTCTCAACAAGAGGAAGTCTATGCTTGGTACTGGAAACCTGGCTAACTTCTCAGTTCTAGTGAGATCACAGTTATTAGGGAAGAATTTACAACCATTAATTTACTAAACCACCATAGTTCCTAACAACAATCCATAAACATTTATCCTTTTGTCCACAGATAAAGGGTCTTCACTTCTCATCAAGAAATGTCTATTTTTCAACAGATAGTGACCACTACAGAAAATCACAACCAAAAAAAAAAAAAAAAATACAGAGTTGTGGATCCCAGTCCCAATGGATACAGCTGCAAAACATGCCTGCCTGCATCTCAGGCTCAGGGAACATTATGGTTGAAGGTGTGAAAGGACACACCCATGTACTTCAATTTAAACTTGTTGAGGTATATTTTGTTGCCCAGAATGTGGGCTACCTTGATGAATATTCCATATGAACTTGAGATGAATGTATGTGGTTGTTGGATGAAATTGCTAATGGTATCAGTCATAGCCATTGAATTGATGGTGGTGCTGAGTTCAGTGACATCTTGCTGATGGCCTGTCTGCCAATTCTGTCCCTTGTGGGTCTACCCATTTTTACTTTATGTGTTGTCTTAGTCAGGGTTTCTATTCCTACACAAACATGACCAAGAAGCAAGTTGGGGAGGAGAGGGTTTACTCAGCTTACTTCCACATGGCTGTTCATCACCAAAGGAAGTCAGGACTGGAACTCAAGCAGGTCAGGAACCAAGAGCTGATGCAGAGGCCATGGAGGGATGTTCCTTACTGGCTTGCTTCCCTTGGCTTGCTTAGCCTGCTCTCTTATAGAACCCAAGACTTCCAGCCTAGGGATGGCACCACCCACAAGGGGCCCTACTCCCTTGATCACTAATTGAGAAAATGTCCCACAGCTGGATCTCATGGAAACACTTCCCCAACTGAAACTCCCTTATCTATGATAACTCCGGCCTGTGTCAAGTTGACACACAAAACCAGCCAGTACATGTGTTTTGTTCAGTTGGTAGGCACTTATACTTTAAGGATTAACATTATCTTAAAAATTGACCCTTTTAGCATTATGAAATGTGTGCTTGATAACTCTATATCCTTGATAACTGTATTTGTTCTGAAAATGTTTGAAATTCAGCCATTCTTGACTTCCTAGGCAATGTTAGAGATGTATATCCTGCCCATTTACTGAGAATCATGTGGGTCTTTGAGTTGAAAAAAATTTCTTTCACATAGAATATAGTTGGACCATGTTTTCAATTCACTTTCATAATTTTTGTTTTTAAAAAACTGATTTCAAAAATGTGTGTTGGGCAGTGGTGGCACATGTCTTTAATCCCAGCACTTGTGAGGCAGAGGCAAGTTGATTTCTGAGTTCGAGGCCAGCATGATCTACAGAGTGAGTTCCAGGACAGCCAGGGCTATACAGAGAAACTCTGTCTCGAAAAACCAGAAAAAAAAATTAATGTGTGTATGTGTGTGTGCATATCTGTATGCCCATGGGCATGCAGGTATCCTTGGAAGCCACAAGAGGTCATTGGATCTTCTGGAGCTGGAGTTACAAGTAGTTGCAAGCTATCCAAGATGGATGATGGGTACCAAACATGGTTCCTCTGTAAGAACAAGAGGTACTCTTAACCACAGAGCTATCTCTTCAGCCCAGAATTTTTTTCTTTTCTTTTTTATTAGATGTCTTCTTTATTTACATTGAAAACTTTATCCCCTCTGAAAACCCCCTATCCCATCCCCCCTCTCCCTGCTCACTAACCCACCAGTTCCCACTTCCCTGTCCTGGCACTCCTCTACACAACCCTTCTCCCTGTCTTCTGGATCTTACATCCTTTCTGCCCCTCTTCTGCAATGTTCCTTGAACCTTAAAAGGGGTGGTATAATGCCCTTCTTAGGGCTGAGCACTAAACAGTCGCTCTCAGCACCTTGAAATCCAGGAATCCACACATTTCACTGTTGTTCACTGCAAAGAGAAGCTTCTCCGATTAAGGCCAAAAGTAACATTTGTATATGGCTGTAACGAAGAGCATTTAGAAGACAGTTTGACATGATGTCAAGTTACCAAAATAACTAATTAGTTTCCTCATAGGATCTAAGACCTCCCTAGCCATGGTTTTTGGTCATGTTTTGCAGTCCCAGGCATGAATTCTCTCTTTTGGAGCAGCCCTCAAATCACTCAGAGTGGGCTTGGTTACCTCCAAAACAGTTATGCCACTATCCCACCAGCTGGCCCATCTCCACTCACACTGCAGGTTAGTGTGCAGCTCCCAGGGTTCACAGTTGTGCAAGAGTATTGATGACTTTTCTTCTTCAGCAGCCTGCATCCCACCTTCTAGTGCTGTGTATGTAGCGAGCAGGGCTGGCTATTCAGTGCCCCAGGGATCTGCCTGTCTCTACCTTGCCAGCATTGGGATTACTGCCATGCTGCTACGTATGGCTTTTTAATGTGGGTTCTCGAAGATTGATCCTAATTTCTTTTTCTTTTTCTTTTTTTTTTCCCCTTTTGGTTTTTCGAGACAGGGTTTCTCTGTTGGCCTGGAACTCAGAAATCCGCCTGCCTCTGTCTCCCAAGTGCTGGGATTAAAGGCGTGCGCCACCACCGCCCGGCCTGAACCCAGTTTCTTATGCTTGTGTAGCAAGCACTTCACCACCTGAGCCAGCTCCCCAGTCCATGTCCTAACTTTTGAAAGATAATTTTTTAGAGCCTACAGCTCCTCTTTCCGGTTTAGTGAATTTTTTTCAGGAAACATCAAATGTGTCACTCCACTCTTCTCTTGTTTCTGCAATTCCCAAGGGGAGTTGGATGTAATTTTTATCTTTGTTTCTCTCTAAGGCAAAATACATTTCTTTCCTGTTTTCCTTCATCTAGGAAAGGCTAAAGGCAAATAAGTAAGTTCCCTGAGAATGGCCCTCCGCGTTGCATGGCTGCAGTGGGTAAACTCTGAATTGCAGGGCCTTCAGAGACTTTGTCCCAGGATTGTTTCTTGCTCCTGATGTGCTTTTCCTGTCACTATTGCATAATGTATAATTCCTGGGCAGTAGCCCACCCTATTGGGCAGATATCTTGCAGATCAACATAAGATAAAGTTTTATGAATTAATGCTATTTAGATGAATTAATGTGGTTTTAGAATTCTTGATTTGATTCAAATAATTTTAGGAAGAGAGTTTCAAGGGATGGTTTTAGTTATTTGCCAGAAAAATATAATAAAGTTAGAATCAAGAATAGAATGTGCCCCCTCCTCATAGAGGAGTAAATGAAGGCTGCATAGTAAGGAATACAATGAGCTTTCACAATTACACTAAACAGAGAGATAGGCTTGGGACAAATTTGTGATCAAGGAAAAACATTCTTTCTAGGTCAGATCCAAGGAAGAAGCCACAGGTGTGCACTATGAAGCCAGGCCACGTGACAACTGTGGCTTTGAACTTATCATGAGCTTATAGAATGAAACACTGCCTTGAACTTAATATCAACATCCTTTGTAACTCCCTTTTGTGTAACATATCTATGAGGTAATTTTTTAAAGAACTTTTGTCTAAGAGGGCCTCATCCATCAAATGTATGTATGTGTATATGTATGTCTGTTTGTCTATATATATATGTAGGTATATGTATATGTATGCATGCATGCATGAACACTTGTGGAGTTGATGAGGCAGGTAGTCGGGTCTGGCCAGGGTGTGTGTATATGAATGTGTCTATGTGTGTGCTTGAATTCTCCCTTTCTTTATTTTCTTTTCTCTCTGGTTCACAGAGGGTGAACAGGCTCCAAGACTCTCTTGCCAGCAAGGGCCCAGCCAGAGAGAGACCACTATCAATTAACCCTTTTTCTTCTCAATTCCTTGCTGCTGCCAGCAAGAGTTTATTACCAGAAGCCAACGGCTTTTGGTCTTAGAATAGTAAAGAGTTAAGTAAGAAAAGTAAATATTACTATAAGTAATCAAATTTAACCCTTGCAAAACTAAGTTTTGTCCCTGAAATCTGAGGATGCTACCACCATCAGTACTTTCCTCAGTCCCTGGTGCTGGCCAGGATCCCAGCATCCTTCAAGATTCTTAGTTGCTTGGTTTTTTTCCCCTTAGATATCTAGATTTTTATTCCTTTTGTTGTAGTTGTTTTGAGTTTTTTTTTTTAAGATTTATTTATTTATTTTATGTATGAATACACTGTAGCTGTCTTCAGACACACCAGAAGAGGGCATCAGATCCCATTACAGATGGTTGTGAGCCACCATGTGGTTGCTGGGAATTGAACTCAGGACCTCTGAAAGAGCAATCAGTGCTCTTAACTGCTGAGCCATCTCTCCAGCCCTTTTTTTTTTTTTTTTTTTTTTTTAATAAAGCCTCAGTAACACAGGCTGGTCTTGAGCCTGTGGTGATCCTCCTGCCTCAGCCTGCCATGTGGTGAGATTACAGGCACTAAACACCTTGTTTAAGTACCTTTTCTTTGGACATTGATCCTTTAAGCATCTTGGATCTGCAGTCCAGTGTTTGACAATTGTGGGGGGAGCCTCAGTTTCGTTTTTTGTACTTCCTCTTGTCTTTCTTCCGGCACTGTCATCATGTGTAGGTCACACCCTTCATAGCTGTTCCACAGTTCTTAGGTATTTTGTTTCAGTCTGTTTTTTTTCTGTTTGATTTTTGGTTTTGCTCATCCATTTGCCAGTTTTATTGCAAAGTCTTTCATTTGGCAATTCCTTCCTATCTACACCTGGTCTACTATGAGCCTCGAAAGCTTATTTTTCATTTGTATTACAGCATTCTTTGTTTTGTTTTGTTTTGTTTTGTTTTGTTTTGGTTTGGTTTGGTTTTGGTTTTTTGGTTTTTCAAGACAAGGTTTCTCTGTATAGCCCTGGCTGTCCTGGAGCTCACTCTGTAGACCAGGCTGGCCTCGAACTCAGAAATCTACCTGCCTCTGCCTCCCAAGTGCTGGGATTAAAGGCGTATGTTACTACCACTGGCTATATTACATAATTCTTGACCTCTAGTGTTTGTCTTCTATTCTTTCTTAGATGTTTTCTGTGCTTATTTTGCCTTTTTTTTTTTTTTTTTTTGCGAGCTCCTTACTTTTATTCATTTGAGTTCTTAGCATCTTTTTTTAAAAAGATCTATTATTTTATTTTATGTGTATAAGCACTTTGCCTGCACTATGGATGTACATCGTGTATGTCCCTGGTGCCTAAAAGGCTCCAATGAGGCCTCTAGAGCTCCAGTTACAGACAGAAGTAAGTCACCATGTGGATGCCGAGAACCTGAATCCAGGTCCTCTGCCACAGTTGCAACTGCTCTTAACTGTAGCCTGACAGGACTCACTGGGTCAAAGGACTGCGGCAAACTGTCATTAGGGATGTGGTGATGGGATCATCGGGGAGGAGGAATTCCAGAGTGCTCTGAGTAGGTAGGTCTGTGTTTTAGTGAGCCTGCGTTCTAGGCATTGAATTTCACAAGTGTTTCTTAGTTTTCTGTCCCCTTTAAGTAAGAAACAAAAACCAGAGTGAGCTGAAGTTGGATATTTCCCTTACCTAAACTCCAGTGGTTTAGGCTCTGGGAAAATAGTATCCAGAGGGCAGACCTAGCTAAGAGCAGGCAGCCCTGATCAATTTCAGAATGGCCAATTTCCAGGACAGAAGCAATGGGTGCTTTTGCTTTGTTTCATATACGTGTGTGTGTGTGTGTGTGTGTGTGTGTGTGTGTGTGTATGTGTGTGTGTGTGTGTGTGCACGTGCACATGCATATGTGTATGAACATGTATGTGAGTACATGTGCACAGACTCAGGCCAGAAGGGTAGGTGGTGTGCCTCCCTTTGTAACTCTGCCTTGGTGCTGTGAAACGGAGTCTCTGACTGAACTGAAGTTTATCCTTGCACTCTGCTCACTTGCCAGCAAGCTATTATGTATCCTCCTGTCTCCATGACCCAAGACTGGGGTCACAGAAACATGCAGTCATGCCTAGATTTTCCACATAGATGCTGGGGATTTAAACTCAGCATCTCATGCGTGCACGGGCTCTTACCCACCGAACCACCTCCCTAGTTCTAGCACCAGGGTTTTAAACCGTGAAAACCTAGTTGAGTTCCTGGAAGTAAAACTCACAGAAATACTGGGACCTCTTCTGCACCTGGGGTTTGTTAGGCTTTTAAATTAGCCTTATCCACGCCAAGCCTCCAGCAATTACTGTTCTGGTTTCCCTACCGGCGTGCTGGCCTCTGCAGAGGCGACTTCCCCAGTCCATCCTGATTCTGTCTTCCCTTGCGGGTCTCTCCACATCTTAGGGATGCAGTTGGCCCTGTGACCTCTTTTCTAAGGAGAGCTGTTGATTTTCTGCTTTGCTCAGCTCTTTGCTTGCTGTGAGGGTGGAGTGGCAACTTCCAAACACTCCGCAGCCTAGAGCAGAAGTCTCCCTGACTTTCTGCTAGAGCTCTCACCTTTCTGGTTTTGCCCACAGCACCAGGAGCGCAGATAAACTTTTGAATTCTGTGAAAATCCTCCAGTGTCACTCCAAGTAAAAGCCAAGATAAGAAGCTTTATATCTGTCCTGTCTCCTGCACTGTGTGTGTGTGTGTGTGTGTGTGTGTGTGTGTGTGTGTGTCTGCTGTGTGTGTGCAGTTGCCCACTGTGATCAAAAGAATGTGTCGGAACCCCTGGAGCTGGAGTTAACAGGTAGCTATGAGCTGCCAATCACAAAAGTGACAAGCACTCTGAACCTCTGAGCCATCTCTCCAGCCCATCCACCTTATATTTTGAGAAAACCATTCTCTCACTGAATCTGGAGTGCATCAAAATTGGCTATGGTAGCTGACTAGAGAGCCCCGGCATTCTCCTGTCCCTGCCTTGCCAGCACTGTGATTATGGGTGCTTGCTGCTGTACCCAGCTGTTTGTTTATTTGTATTATTTTTTGAGAGAGAGAGAGAGAGAGAGAGAGAGAGAGAGAGAGAGAGAGAGAG
>JADRCD010231104.1:27075-51520 GCA_019843815.1 Montemys delectorum
GAGAGAGAGAGAGAGAGAGAGAGAGAGAGAGAGAGAGAGAGAGAGAGTTTTACTTCATACTTCATGGCCCTGGCTGGCTTGAAACACAGATTGGTCTTGAACTCAGACATCTGCCTGCTTCTGCCTCCTGACTGCTGGGATTAAAGGTGCTCACGCGCACACACACACACACACACACACACAGAGCCTGTGTGTGCTGGAGATCCCAGAATTCAGCCAGGCCCTTCACCAACAGCCACGTCCCAGTTCCTGTGCCAGCCCAGGCTTCGCTGTACAATGAGACCTCCTCCTGTGGTGATTTGCTTTACTGCACCTTGAATTTCCTAAGCGCCTTCTCATCTCCAGGTCTTTGCTGTCCTGGAACAATCTTTCCCCCGACTAATGGAGCCTTTCCCTTCCTTTAGCCTTCTCTAATATCAATATAGATAGCAGTAACTGCCCCCCACCCACCTCCAGCTACCCCACCGGCTCCTTTCCCTGCTTGTTTTTCCCCCCCATAACACTATCTGATACACCATATGTTTTACCTTTACAAAATCGTATCTTCCCTCCCCACTAGAACAGAAGGCCTGGGAGGGCAGGGGTTTTAGATCTGTGCTGCTTATGTGGCGGCAGCAGCATGTAAGTCTCTGTATAACATTTGGCAGGTCGACGATTACCATGCTTACATAGATGAGGGAAGAGACGCAGTTACAGTTCAAACTCAGGTCTCCCTGATGCAAAGCTGTGTGCTGAGCGACCATGCTACATTGACACTCAATTTCATGTTGCATATTGAATATCCGGCGTGTTCTTCCAAACAGCCATTTCCTACACTCTGGCAGCTTTCCATTTCTTGGCTCTCTCTGGAGTTGATTTTCCTGAGTTAGGAAGAACTCTCTATGAACTGTAGCCTAATCGTTCCTCAAGATCATTGCATTGCAAAATGGGCTGGAAGGAGACTGCCAAATGTATCACCTGGTGGGGGCCACTTCTCTTACTCTGGCTTCGCTGCAGCCTGTCTGCCAGCTAAGGTCAGAGCGACACCACTCCTGGCCAAATTCAATCTCAGGTTAAGTAGTCCGTTTATGATGCGATCTTTAAAAATATTACAAAGCCCCATAGGGCCAATACAGTTCCTCCAGTCTGCATGTTTTATAACCTTCCATGTGCTTCAAGGACGTTATCTATTTTGATGCTTTACTGATATGTTTTGCTGTATAAAATAATGAGTTTCTTTGTGACATTTTCATATTTGCATATTACTTCTGTTGTCTCCTCCTTCTCTCTACTTCCTGTATCCTCTGGTCCCCACCTTCTTTCCTAATAGTCTCCTTCCGCCTTTATTCCACGCATCCTTTACAGCAGATTCCACATTCAGCAGTTGTCTATCTGACTCTGGCTCATTTCGTGTAATATAGTCATCTCCAGTTTTGTCCATTTCCTGCAAATGACATGTTTCCCATTCTGCTTTATGGCTGAGTAATACTCTGTGTGTGTGGGGGGGTGTGGTTGGGTGGGTGGTGTGTGTGTGTGTGTGGTGTGTGTGTGGTGTGTTTTGTGTGTGTGTGTGTGTGTGTGTGTGTGTGGTATGTACATACATATGCGCAATTGTCTAATTTTCTTCATGGTAGACACCTAGACTGATTCATCACTTGGCTACTGTGAATGGTGCCCATTTTAAATCTCTTAATAGCCTGCTGGCTAGGATGTGCTTACTCTAATGCTCGGATGCAAAGGGCTTAGTTGATTGACAATCAATCGCTGGTTGTATTGGCTAGTTTTGTGTGTCAACTTGACACAGGCTGGAGTTATCACAGAGAAGAGAAGCAAGCAAGCCAGCAAGGAACATTTCTCCATGGCCTCTACATCAGCTCCTGCTTCCTGACCTGCTTGAGTTCCAGTCCTGACTTCCTCTGGTGATAAACAGCCATGTGGAAGTAAGCTGAATAAACCCTTTCCTCCCCAACTTGCTTCTTGGTCATGATGTTTGTGCAGGAATAAAAACCCTGACTAAGACAAATTGGTACCAGGAGTGGGGTATTCCTGTGACAACCTGACCATGTTTTGGGGAGGACTGTAGAAAGACTTTAGAACTTTGAGCTAAAAGAGCCACTGTTAAGAACTCTGTAGAATGTCTGTGAGAGCTTGGAAGATCTTGTTGAAAACAGTGCAGAGATGGAGGCCTGGCTTGTAAAATTTCAGAGGAAAGATTAAAGACTCTTATCAGGGCTATGTTGTTTTAATTGTGAAGATTCTGTGGTTCTGGTTAGCTGGGACTGAAGTATCAGCTGTGATTAACAAGACACCAGAACTACTAAAATAAAAACTTTACATTGCTGGGACTATTGATGCTGGTTAGCTGGAGCTAAAAAATTAGCGGTGATTAAAAAGAGACCAGCATCATTGAGGTGACATCTTCTGGGGAGTGTTTTCTGAGAGCACTAAGAGGTTGTGTTCCAGAGGTAGCCAAGGTTGTACCTTGTGCTGCAGCAGGACTTGGTAATGTGTAAGAGTCACCCAGGTGGTACTGGTTTTGACAGCATGAAGGGGTCATGGAGAGCAGCTGAGGCTCAGCACAGTGAGAGGCCATGGAAGGCCATTGGTAAAGGTGCAGCCTCAGTTTGCAATTCATGGCCCAGGACTGAAGGTGTCATGCAAAGGAGTTGAGGCTTGGCACCGTGAAGACAGTCTATGAGAGGCTACTGGTAAAGCCTAGTTACAGCAGTGTTTTGGAAATGCCAGTACCATACAGTGACCACCAAGGACAGCAGCAGCAATAGAGTACAGGCATCTAGAGCCCAGAAGATAAAGACGTGTGCTACAAAGGGCAGAGCTGGAGAAGTGACCAAAGCCCTTGGAGGAGCCCAAAAAATCGTGAGTTAGATCCCAGACATTGGTTTTGCTTTTGATTATGACTATGCCCTGATATTTTTCCCTCTTGAAAGAAGAATATATTTTAGTGGAGCCCACAGTTAAGAGACTTTGAATTTTAAAAGATATTAGACATTTTAAATTGATTAAACTTTTAATATATAAAGACTGTGAGACTTTAGATCTTGGGGATAAATAAGAACATAAGGGTTGAGGCTTAATAGTGATGTGTTTGTGTATCAAGTTGACAAGGGGTCAATTGTACTGGCTAGTTTTGTGTGTCAACTTGACACAGGCTGGAGTTATCACAGAGAAGTGAGCTTCAGTTGGGGAAATGCCTCCATGAGATCCAGCTGTGGGGCATTTTCTCAATTAGTGATCAAAGGGGTAGTGCCATCCCTGGGCTGGAAGTCTTGGGTTCTATAAGAGAGCAGGCTGAGCAAGCCAGGAGAAGCAAGCAAGCCAGCAAGGAACATCTCTCCATGGCCTCTACATCAGCTCCTGCTTCCTGACCTGCTTGAGTTCCAGTCCTGACTTCCTCTGGTGATAAACAGCCATGTGGAAGTAAGCTGAATAAACCCTTTCCTCCCCAACTTGCTTCTTGGTCATGATGTTTGTGCAGGAATAAAAACCCTGACTAAGACACTGGTCAAACTGAGTCTTTCAGGCCAGTCAAGTGCTGTGCGTATCAGTTTAACGTGTGGCTCCACAAACTCAAATCCTGACTGTTAGCACACACTGTGTGAGTCAGGAAAGGTGGGGTATATTTGGGCTTCATGCAGCTCCACCCACCTGACGTCCACCTTCCTTTGGTAACAGTCTGAATTTCACTTATTGACTGCAGCTTTCGCTTAGCTATCAGTCAAGGTGACAAAGAAGGGGCATTTCATTCAAGTCAGACCAATGCGACTCAAGGATAAGGAGCCTCAACGACAGTGCAGCAGAGGAATGAATAAAGACTGTGCAAAAAGCACTGTCCTAGTGGGGCATGGTGGGTGGGGCATGGTGGCTCCTCCATGGTCCCAGTGCTGGCGTGGTTGAGGCAGGGGGATTAAGAGTTGGAAGGCCATGCTTGTTCTAAAATGAGTTTAAACCAGCCTGTGATACATGAAATCCTGTCAAAGAAGAAGAGGAAGGGGAAGAAAAGGAGGATCAAGAAGGGTCCTAACAAGATGGCAGACTATCCCCTATTCTAGGACCTCTAAGTTGTTTATAGGTCGACCTGCCTCATTCTCAGTGGCTCTTCATTCTGTGAGCTGACCCATTGCGGTGGGTTGAATAGGAATGGTCCCCATAGACTCTCCTGTGTTTGAATCCTTGGCCCATGAGTAGTGGCAATATTAGGAAGTATGGCCTTGTTAGAGTGGATGTGGCCTCATTGGAGGAAGTGTATCACTGTGGGAGCAGGCTTTGAGGTCTCCTATATTCAAGCTCTACCCAGCGTAGAAACCAGTCTCCTCCTGGCTGCCTTCAGATCTAGATGTAGAACTCTCCTCCAACACTATGTCTGCTTGCATGTGTAACTTTTATTTTTTTCAAAACCTATCTTTCTTTCTTTCTTTCTTTCTTTCTTTCTTTCTTTCTTTCTTTCTTGTTTGTTTTTTTTGAGACAGGGTTTCTCTGTGTAACCCTGGCTGTCCTGGAACTCACTCTGTAGACCGGGATGGTCTGGAACTCAGAAATCTACCTGCCTCTGCCTCCCAAGTGCTGGGATTAAAGGTGTACACCACCACTGCCCAGCCAGAACCTATTTTTAATGGTGGTTCTTAAATGCTTTAACCTCCCTTTTAGCCCACCACCCACCAGAGCTAGTGGGAAAGAAATGATACGGGGAAAGTAGACCTGTTCAGAAAGGTTCTTTTGGAGCAACTCCCATCTGTGTTGTCTGGAAATTGGTAGTTCAGTTTACAGGTTAGCAGCGGCAGCTCAATCCACTCGCAAACACTTCATGAATACACCAGCAATCCAGTTTGGTAGAGTTGGGACAGCAAACACAAATCAGCAGTGGTGGCCCTACATAGCAGAGATAGCCAGGCCTCAGCCTCAGCTCAAGTCAGTAGGAGAGATCAAGAAGAACACCGGGAGAAGTTCTCAGCTGTGCCTCTCTCAGTGAAGTGAAGATCAGCAAAGATGCGAGACCAACAAGCATTGTACAGCTAGTTGTACGAGCAAGCCAAGCTTAGCCTCCATCACTGTTCAGTGAGTCCTTTTTATACCCTCCAAACATCACATGTCCTCCACGGTCTTGCCTCAGTACGTGTGTCTGTCTCAGCTGACATCATTTTGCCAATCAGCATGAGTCCTCACAAGCAGCAAGAAACTGCAGCACATCACTCACCAGAAGGTTTTTGGTGCGTTTCTCTCTATGGGGTCCTGACAAATGCAGCTCAACTTCACAATGTGAGGCAGGCCAATAGGTGTGTGTTGTTAGCAAAGAATCCTTCATTACATGTCCTCTCATGTGCTTGCTTTAGCAGAACATCCTCTGTCCTGTGTCTGCTTCAGCTAAATGTTCCTTCATGAGTCTGCCGTAGTCTTTCACCTGTGTCCATTTCAGCTAAATGTTCCTTCACGTGTTTGCCCCAGCAAAACACCATCCAACTGACTTTCCAAAGAACCCTTAAGTTTCCACTTCATGCATACTACCATGCTTCCCACCATGATAATAATGAACTATACCTCTGAAACCATAAGCCAGCCCTAATTAAATATCTGCCTTTATAAAAGTTGTCATGGTCATGATGTCTCTTCAAAGCAACAAAACCCTAACTAAAACCCATCTTTTCCTCGTCAAATTAGGCAAGATTTATTTGTATTGATTGAAACCAAGGAACACTTGTAAAAGCAGGGAAGGATTATGGGAAGCTGTTCTCCTGTGAGACTGGAACCCACTTCTGTCAAGACAAAATCGGCTGAGTAATACTTGGTGGTGCTCTCTGTGCACAGTAGGCCCACTGGCTTCTCTCCCGGGAACTCCTCTTGTAAAGCCCTAGAGGTAATGAGCATCAGGGTTGGGCTGACAAGGCTGTGAGCGGAATGGGGCTTGGTGGGTCTGTGGTAGAACTTAGGTAGGAAGAGGACTCCGGGCATCATTAGGGATGCTACAGGGGTAGCCCAGCAGAAAGATTGTGGCCCAGACAGAGAAAAGAGCTTTCCTGCTTTGCAGAGAACATTCTGCCAAGGCCAGACTTGCCACATTTTCAGTCCTGATTCTCCTGATTTAGACAAGTGATAAAAGTATTAGACGCATAACAGACAGAGGAGCTAAACACTGATAGGTCAGAGGCGGCCACTGAGTGCCCATCCGCACCCCCACCTGGACAGAGGGAGAGTCTTTTTTCTCAGAATTCTCCTTCCCTCTGCTTGGTCTGTCTGCCTATCTGTCACCCATGGGTGCATGCTGGACAACACACCAAGTGTCCCTTTGCTTTCTCTCTTGGGGCTGGTCTAAAGCACCGAGTTCCTCCCTTCTAGGAACTCCATGCTATGTCTGTGGGGAAGTTGAGACCACCAAGCTGGGGAGTGGTGGCAGCCAGCACTGAGCTGGGGTACCTTTCTGCGTGTGTAGTATCTCTCTACATTTACAGGTAGTCTTTCTACTGAGCAGAGTACCGTGAATAGTTTACTACATGGTGGCTTGGATCCAAGAGGGGACATCAAGAAGATAAGGGCAGCTGGGCTAAGGCTTACTTGCTAAGCCTCTGCCTGTGTCACACTTGCTCCTGCCCAAGACTGAAGAAGTGTCAAGTCAGTGTGGAAAGGTATTTCTCCATACCTTAGACAGCAGGAGACTGGATAAGCCTGCAGAGGCCCACAATGCAGCCATCCATCATGGTACCTGGTTAGAAGGACTTTCAGAATCCCTTACACATGGCCATCAAGTGTGTATACTGATGTGCTAGGTGCTGAATTCTGAGGGATTGAAGACAGGATCCCTATGTGTGTGTGTATGCACATGTGTGTGTATGTGTGTGTATGTATGTAAATGTGTGCATGTGTGTATGTGTGTATATGTGTGTATATGTGAGCATGTGTGTATGTGTATATGTGTGTGTATGTGTGCGTATGTGTGTGTGTGTGTGTGTGTGTGTGTGTGTGTGTTGTTTCCACTTCAGTGGATAATAGAGAATATGTCCTGAGAAAAAGCAACACCCCTTGCGCAGGTTTATGTTTTCCATAATTTCACTATGGATTCATTGCTTCTGAGGTTTATTTTAACCTTTCATTATATGCATGTGTGTGGGTAAGTGCATGTGAGTGTAGGTGCTGTGGAGGCCAGAAGGTGTCAGATTCCTTGAAGCTGGAGTCATAGGTCATTGTGAGCCATCCAACATGGATAGGGTAAGTGAATTCCCGTGCTCCGCAAGAGCAGTATTCATTCTTAACCAGCGAGCCATCTCACCAGCCCTACCCACCTCCGTGAACATTTTTTTTAATAAACCAAGTGGTCAGCCCATAAAAAACCTATTTAATCCATAACATAGATGGGAGGGCTTTCACAACTCACATATTAAAGCATTAAATCATGACCTTTTGTCCCTGTGGAGGCCCCGGGACTGTTAGTTACCGAATAGTCTCTGTCCAGTCTACTTACTTTAACACTTATATAATTTTATTTTAAAATAAAATTTCATGTCACTGCTGAAAAAGTAAAACCAGTATGATTTGCCCTAAGTTTTAGATAGTCATGCAAGTGAGTTAGGATAAAATAAAAATCGGAATAACATCAAATGCTGGTCAGCATGTGGAGAAACAAGTTCATCCTTTGCTAATGGGACTGTCATGTGATAGAAAATAGTGTGCAGTTCATTTTCAATGCTAAAAACAGAGTTAACATACAAAACCTCAATTGCTTACCTGGGCATTTATTACAATAAAAGAGACCTTCTTTACACATGAATATTCATAGTGGTGTTGTGCATAGTAGTCAGAAAGCTGGAAGCTTGCCAAATGCTGCCAAAGCCATGACTGGGTGCATTGATTACAGTCCATCCTCCCCACGGGCTACTACTCGGCAATAGGGTGAAGGGAAGGGTTGATAACACTCACCAACCTTGGTGAACCCAAATGAAATTACACCAAGGGAAAGAAGCCAGTCCAAAAGGTACCAACAGTACCATTCCACTGATAGAACATTTAGAAAAATGTAGAAAAGAATTTAGGAATGAAGCAGAAAGGATGGGTGTACCAAAATTCAGACAATCCTGAGGTGGTGATGCAGGGAACATTGATGATAGTGGCAGCTCAGCAAGGCTCACATATTGATAGCCTAGATACACACACACACACACACACACACACACACACACACACACACTCACACACATATCTCACATACACACACTCACTCACACATACATTCACACACATGCAAGTGCATATAGAACTCATACGAGAGATGACTCAGTAGAAAAAGGTGCTCACCACCAACCCTGACTACCTCAGTTTGATCCCTGGGACCCACGTGGTGGAAGGAAAAAACTGACTCCCCACATATAAGTCCCCCACTTGTGGGATATCGCACATGCATGTATATATGTATACACACACAAAGAAATAAAATATAATACCTTAAAAACTAAGATGGTGAGTCCTGTGGAGCATTACGTGCTCATCTCTTGGATTTTATTCAGTATTGCTGTGAGATAACAACATGGGAGACTGGGTATTGGGTGCATGAGACTTCCTTATACATTTCTTCACAGCTTCCTGTGACCCTAAATTGTTCCAAAACAAGATGTCTAAAAAATAGAGCAATTGGGTTCTGGGGTGCCATCTCAGCAGACACAGTGCTTGCTATGCAAGTGTGAGGACCCGAGTTTGGACCCCAGCCCCCCATGGAAAAGGTAGAAACCAGATGTAACCGCTCAGGGCTTTAACCTCGTTGCTGGTGTCTTAAGGGTTCTATTGCTGAGATAAAACACAATAACCAAAGCACTTTGGGGAAGCAAGGGTTTATTTCAGCATATAGTTCCAAATCACAGTCTATATCATTGAAGGAAGTCAGGACAGGTATTCAAGGCAGGAACTGGAGCAGAAGTCACGGAGGAGTGCTGGTAACTGGCTGGCTCTCCATTCTCACTCAGCCTGCTTCTCGTACATCCCAGGGCCACTTGTCCTGGGGGTGGTACAACCCCGTAGTCCCATGGGCCTTTTCACATCAATCATTAGTCGAGAAAATTCTTTACAGATTCTCCTATTTCCTCATCTTATGAAGGAATATTCTCAGTTGAGAGTCCTTCTTCCTAAATGACTAACTTGCATCAAACTGACATAAAACTAACTAGAACATTGGGGATAGAGGCAGGAGGATCCCAGGCACTTGTCCAGCCAGTCTAGTCAGAATCCAGGTTCAGTAAGGAACCTGTCTCAGAGAATACGGTGGAGAGCAACAGAGGAAGTCACCTGACGCTGACTTCTAGCCTCTACATGTGCACGCATAGATGCACACTTGCAAATAACAGGCATCTGCATGCAGTGGGCATACACATATTGGACAGGCACACGTACCTCCACACAATGGGCTCATTCATCTTCATGTAATGGATCTGTGCATGCATGGATAAATACACACACACACACACACACACACACACACACACACACACAATGAGCACCTGCACCTGCATGCACATGTACACACATGCATATACAATACACATACCGTATAAAGTGAAACAATTAAAATAGAAGATGTTTGTCAGCCTGCTTCCTAAAGACCTGAAATCATGTTGATTATGAGTGTGCTGTGGGCCCTATGGAAGAGTGCAGTGTGTGGCAATAGTAGAATTAACTTAGGGTTCAGGAGTTAGGGCTGAACACTACACAGTAATGGAGAAGGCAGTTACTCAGGACTTACTGTATGTCAGGTCCTATTCCAGACCTTTTCTAGATATCAATCCATGAGTACACACACCCACTGTGTGCAGAGACACGTGTGCGGAAGCCTGAGGTCGACTTGAAATTTCCATCATTTGTTTTTGAGACTGAGTCTCTTGCTGAACTTTATGTTCAGCTGTTAAGCTCCATTGGCTAGTCAATGAAGTTCAGAGACATGCCTTTCTCCATCCTAATCCCTCCCACTCTTAACCACTCTTACTTTCTCACCTCCCACTCCAAACCCAAGCCTGGGGCTACTGGCGTGTGTATCTGCCATACCTGGCTTTTTACATGGGTTCTGGGAATCTGCCTCAGGTCTTCATGCTTGTACAGCAGACACTTTAGCCACAATTGAGCCTTCTCCCCAGCCTTTCCTATATATATCTATATGTATATATATATATATATATATGTGTGTGTGTGTGTGTGTATGTATATATGTATATATATACATACACACACATATATATATGAAGCCACACACATATGTGTGTGTATTATATGTATATATGTATGTTATATGTGTATGTTTTGCATATATGCTTATATGTATGTGCATGCCTGGTACCATGGAGGAGGTCAGAAGAGGGGTTCAGATGCCCTTGAACTGAAGCTGTGAATGGTTGTGAGCCATCATGTCAGTGCTGGGAACTGAACCTGGGTTCTCTGAAACAATGACAAGTGTTTTTAAATCTCTGGACCTTCTCTCCAGCCCCTTCATTGAATTGTTATACCAGCTTTATGTTATGTTGAAGTGTTAGGTTCTGCAAGAAGCATATACCAAGGCAGAGATTTACATGTAGGAAGTGGGAAAGCTGTCAATGTATGCTAATAAAAATGTTTTTTAAACAGGAAAAAAAAACAACTGTGAAAGGTGAGGGACATAGGTTGAGCAGAGATGTTGAACTGTCAAAAGATTACAACAGAGACTGGGCAGCTGTTTTCAGGATGGCTCTTTAGACTGGTCCTAATTTGTGAGGGGGCTAAGCTATTTTACCTCTTCATTAACAAGTCTTGGATTCAGATGTTCTTCCTCCAGGGACAGGAATGCATTTGGGTAAAACTCCTTTTTTCTGGCTTCTGGCTAAGGGCAGAAGAACTGCCTGGAGAGGAACTGAACTGAGTGATTAGCAACCAACTCTTCTGGAACCTGGGAGAGCAAGAGCTTCCACTTGGAAGGGGTGAGGAAGTATATGTCCGCTACAGTCCACCCATTTGCATACACTTGCAGAACATAGTGAGTTGGCCTCCTCTGGAAGTAACTCCAGGATTATCTGTATAAGCAGACATCAAAGAAGGAGGTGGGGAGAGAAACAACACCTTCCCCCCAATTTTTCACGCTGTCATTTGTCCTCCAAACTTATTTAGGTTCCTCTATCTTTCTATCTATCTATCTATCTATCTATCTATCTATCTATCTATCTATCTATCTATCTATCTATCTTCTATCTATTTATCTGCTGCTGCCCTGGCTGCTGACTTGCCCCAGGCTATGGTTGATATACTTGTCATTTCTCTCCACACTGAACAGAGAATGAAGAAAGGAGCCCAGGGAAACTTCTAGGTTGAATCATGTTGTTCTTTGCAACTATTTTACAAGAGTTCTACCTCCTGCTGATTGTCACGGCCAACTGCTCCTGCCAGCATGATGGTACCTTTCTTGGCCTGGTGGACTCTTGGCACAGAAACTGAAACAGAGAACTTGAAGTTTAATTGGTTTAATATGTCACTGATAGAAGGAAACTGGAGAACCTTGGCTACTGGGCCTCTAGAGCTGAGGTCATTGGGAGTACTGACAAGCAAAGCCATCCTTGCTTCCATTAGGTGGCTTCTGGATAGGACTCTATAGTCTACCTACTTGGGACATAGGATCTTATAATAGTCATTGATTTGGCGTCTGAACTATGTCCTGAAGGTGGAATTCTATTTTTGCAGGACATCATCTCCAAGTAGATACTCAATTTGTTCCTTTAAAACATAATCTAGATCTGGGCAGTGGTGGTGCATGCCTTTAATCCCAGCATTTGGGAGGCAGAGGCAGGCAGATTTCTCAGTTTAAGGACAGCCTGGTCTACAGAGTGAGTTCCAGGACAGCCAGGGCTACACAGAGAAACCCTGTCTCAAAAAAACAAAACAAACAAAAAAAACCCAAAAAACAAAAACAAAACAAAAAAAACATAATTTAGGGAGTCTGAGTCCCCAGACACAATAAGAAACTGTGGCAGACCACCAGAAGTTTTTCCATGTTTTGCACTATGGAGTCCCCGCACTATGGAGTCCCGACAAATAGAGTTCAACTATGCAATGTAAGGTGGACCAATGCATGCATACCATTAGTAAAGAATCCTTCATCATGTGTCCTTTCACGAGCTTGCCTTAGCAGAACATCTTTTCTCCTGTATCTGCTTCAGCTAAATGTTCCTTCACAAATCTACCTTAGTCTTTCACCTGTGTCCACTTCAGGAAAACACTGCTTCGTGTATTTGCTCCAGCAGAGCACCATCCCGCACAACTGACTTTCCAAAGAACTCCTTAAGTTTCCACATCAGACTACTCACAACCACCTGTAACTGTAGTTTTGGGGGATCTGACAACCTCTTTTGGCACCTGCACTCATGTAAACACCACACACACACACATAACACACTCTCTCTCTCTCTCTCTCTCTCTCTCTCTCTCTCTCTCTCTCTCTCTTTCTCTCTCTCTCTCTCTTTAGAATAATAATACAGGCCTTAAGGTGGAGAGCTATAAAGTAAGACACTAATTTCATCTGCTGGCTAGCACAGAGACAAGTGCATAAATACCTGCACAAGCATTTGAACACACATGAAGCTCCATGAAGGGAAGCTGATGAATGACACAGGATGTCACTGGGCCAGCAGGTTCATGGCCAGATGTACATAGCCACACCTTTTCTGCTGTGAAGTGGGTCCACTGGTCTGACACATGTGTGAGATTCTGTCCCTGTGCATCAAATCTTCTGCAAACTCACAACAAATGGTGTTAGTTACATTTTGTAACCAGGAAAGACAAATTGGACTATGCTTCAATTCCAGTCTTCTGGTTCTACATAAAGGAGCATATTTAGGTTTCCTCCGGGTTCTTGTTGGGTCTTTAGAAAATAGTGATGTGGCAGTTAGAATGAGAAATGGCCCTTATAGCTCACATATTTGAACTCTTGCTTCCCAGTTAGTAGAACTGTTTGGGGAGGTTATAAGAACCTTTAGAAGGTAGAGCCTTGCTGGAGGAAGTATGTCACTGGGGCAGGCTTTGAGGTTTTATAGACTTGCCTCACTTCCTGTTTTCTCTCTGCTTCCTGAATCTAGATTAGAATGTGATCAGCTAGCTTTCTGCTCCAACCAGCCTGCCCTGCTTTCCCCACCACCAGGGACTCTAGCCCTCAGGAGCCATAAACCAGAATAAACTCTTTTTCCTTATGCTGCTTTTGGTCATAGCATTTTATCACAGTAACTGAAAAATAACAACGCAAGTATCACAGGAGTGCTCAGCAGTGGTGCTGGTTGCTGGTAGACAGGTGTAAGTAGGCCCAGTCTTGTGTACTTTGTTCAGGGCTTCTGTTCCTGCCGTCATGGCTACTCTACTCACACACCACTATACCAGAACTGGTGAGCTTGATGATCCAGCCTTGCTATCCACTCCCTGTGAAATTGTGCTCCACTATTTAGCATCTGATCCATGTTGGTTCCCTTGGACGTGTGTTAGACATGTAAGTTCCCCCTATTTCATACATAATCCTTTAGATTCTCCAGTTTTCCTATTTCCCAGATCCCAATATCCCATATCTTTCCTTCTACCTTCAGGCCAACCATTCTTGCACAGGATTCTTTATATGTTCTTACCTTGGACTGTTTTTCTTTGCCCACGGATGTGGGCTAATCTGTGCCCGAGTGTGATGGCTAATCTGATGGTTAACATAATTGGATCTGGCCTCTGGGAAGGTCCATGAGGGTATTCCCAGGAAGGGTTAACTGAAGGGGGAAAGAGCTTCCCTCAGAGTGATTTTTTTCCAGCAGGGCCAGATGTAAAGAGCTAAGGAGAGATCCGAAGAGAAAGCAATGCTGCCTGCTTGTCTTCTTTTCTTGCTAGGAAACGCATCCATTCCCTTGCTCCTGCTGCTGCTGCTTTGGCTGGCGTCAGAGCCCAGCTTCTTAAGTCTTTCAATATAGACTGAAGACCAGCAGATCTCCAGACTTCCAGACTTCAGCACCAGATGGGGACTGCTGGGGCCTCCAACCTTGCTGTCTGAGCGCCTACCAGGTTCTTAGCCTCCCTAGTGTTCAGACAGTTAGTCTGAGACTCCCAGTCACTATCACATAAGCCAGTCTAAGAAACATCTCGTCATTTCTCTAAACATTCTCCGCGTCCTTTATTTTATGTGTAAGGATGGTTTTGCCTGCATGTGTATAAGTGCACCATGTGAGTGTGGTGTCTATGGAGACCAGAAGAAGGCATCAGATCACCAGGAGTTACAGAAAGTTGTGAGCTGCTATATGTACCTCTCCTAGGCACTGATTGGTGCTAGACACTGAACCTGGGTCTTCTGCTTTTAATCCACAAGCCATCTATCTCTCCAGGCCCACAAATCCCTCTGTATAATGGATATTTATCACATCAGTTCTGTTCCTCTAGAGACTCTGACTAATATAGGAGGTGCACTGTCTAAAGCTTTGCACATTGAGGGACCACCCTTTACCATTACCGTCTCACCAGGCCACTGTATCTCTCTCAGAGTAAGGCAGGAAGCCCACAGTAGTTTGTTTTCACTTTTCTTGGGCATACTGAGTTGATCCATCTGTTCACCATGCTCAGCCTTTTCCTTTCTTCATTAGCTGCCTGTGAAGACTCCTCATGTAGTCATGTATGAGAACCAAGGGAGAAGAGCTGGTACAGAAGTGGTTGGTGACACAGTAGTGGGACCACCCGTTCAGAAGGCTCACGTATGCCCTAACAGTCTTCTCAGGGCAGGTCCTGGGTGTGTGTGTTGGTTGTGTTGGTTATTTATTTATTTTTGTCAACTTGACACTAGCTAGAAACATCTGAGAAAGGGACTCTCAGCTGAGAAAATGCCTCCATCATATTGGCCTATAGGAAAGTCTGTAGGGGCATTTTCTTGATTAATAATTGATGTGGGAGGGCCTAGCTCATGATGGGCAGTGGCAACCATGGCTAGGGGTTCCTAGGTAGTATAAGCAAGCAGGCTGAGCAAGCCAAGAGGATCAGTTCTGGAAGCAGTGTTCTTCTATGGCCTCTACTTTAGTTTCTGCCTCCATATTCCTACTCTGACTTCCCTCAATGTGACATGGAAGAGTAAACCAAAACAAAGCCCTTCATCCTCCAAGTTACTTTTGGTCAGTGTTTTATCATAGCCACAGAAAGCAAACTGAGATAGTGTATCATCTCCATCTTAGGGTGGGGTGTATCTAAGCTCAGATAACTTTATGACTTCGTGGGGTCTGACAGAGTCCAGCTTGGATTTGGCATCTCTGACTGTGTAGTCTCTCCATGTCTAGAATCAAGTACTTCTCAGAATACTGGCCTACAGGTCCTGCACACAGAACACAGGCCTGCCAGGGCTATGTAATTCTCTGTTGTAGATGGTGTGGTCTTGCCTCAGGCCCTCTGAGTACCATGTTAAGATCTTGGGGGCTTTCCAGAAACTATTCTTTGCTTACCATAGATGCTGCTAGCTAATAATACCTTGGGACCACCTGTACCCCAGGCCAAATCTTCTTCAGAATTCCTCCCCACCCCAGATCCCCACTGGGAGCTCACAACCTTCTCTGTCATTAAGACAATATTTACAAGTGTTCATCAGTGTCTTGGGACCTCAAAATGTCAACCAGGTTGTGATAGGCAGACTCCATGATAGTCTCCAAAGATTCCTGCCCCTAGACATTCACTTCCTTTAGTTACTCCTCCCCTTAAGCTTGGTATAGAAACTTCTATGGAACAAAACAAAACAAAACAAAATGGCAGCAGCTATGGGCTGGCAGTTCTAAGGTAAGACTGTGAAAAGACTGTGGCTTTTGTTCTGTCTGTCTACCCTAACCAGCTGCTTTAGAGAAGGCACTTAGAACTCAGTGTGTGAGGTAGGGGCACTACCAAGACCTCCCCCAGATACAGGAAGAGCTCAAAAGCAGCTCTTCTGGGGCCCAAAGCATCATATCTTCTGGGGCCAGAGTGATCTTGGAGGCAGACAAGGTTCGCTGAACCTTCAACCTGACCAAAAGTCAACCTGACTGATGCATTGCCTGCCACCTGCTCAGAGTCTCTGGATTTTATTCTTTCCCATGAGGTCCCTGACCTTGGGATAGCAAGCTGCTAGAGTTGAGAATTCAGTCTTCCTGTGAGTCCAGTCCTTCTTGTAATTGAGTTCTGGTCCTTAGTTCTCCCTGCCCTCCAGTGCAGCTGAGACCCTCTTTATATGCTGCCAAAGATACCCTCAAGCATTTACACTTTGTCTTATATTGGCAATTAATCATTCTTGGTCTTTCATTGTCTTTCTCTAATGAATCGGTGTCACTGTCACACACACCCCCAGCCACCAACAGCTCACTCTGTAATCTTTACAAATGTTTCCTGTGCAGAAGCATTAAAGGCTGGATGGACTGCACACCCCAAGGGCAATAACTCCCATCTGAGTCACATACCAGGTTGCCATTAGGGAACAACTTAGCAATACACTGTAGACATGCGCCAGGACCCTCGGTGCCCCCCAGATCTTTAGTTAATGGTTCTTAGTACCAGCCAGCCAGCAAGTGATACAGCTCACAAATGCCATTTGGAAACCATTTCCTTTAGGCCACCCAACTGTGGTAAGTCAGGTTTCCTGGGATATGGACCCCAAACAGGGGTTGTTGTGCAGGCAGTCTAAGGAGGAGGAGATGGAGGAACAGTACCTGTGAGGGGAAGGAGATAGAGCTGGGCTGGGTGGAGAGAGATGTTAACAGTCACTGCAGAAACTGAAGTGGTTTTGTGGGGAGGTAAGAAGCTGGGTTGGCCTGTTCAAGGAAAACAGAGATGCCTGGACTTTGAGCTCTGGAGCCAACGACTCCACAGAGAACTCCATTGGGACACACAGCTTCTTTTTGGTCAAAGAACTTTTTGGCAATTTTTGAAAAGGGACCTGTCTTAGTCAGGGTTTCTATTCCTGCACAAACATCATGACCACGAAGCAAGTTGGGGAGGAAAGGCTTACTTCCACATTGCTGTTGATCACAAGGAAGTCAGGACTAGAACTCAAGCAGGTCAGGAACCAGGAGCTGATGCAGAGGCCATGGAGGGATGTTCCTTACTGGCTTGCTTTTCCTGGCTTGCTCAGCCTGCTCTCTTATAGAACTCAAGACTTCCAGCCCAGAGATGGCACCATCCACAAGGGGCCCTACCCCCTTGGTCACTAATTGAGAAAATGCCCCACAGCTGGATCTCATGGAGGCACTTCCCCAACTGAAACTCCCTTCTCTGTGATAACTGCAGCCTGTGTCAAGTTGACACACAAAACTAGCCAGTACAGGCCCCTTCCAGGAGAGAGAATGAGAGGAGCACCTGACCACAGCCTCTGAGTGGGTGTCCTCCTTTCACTGATAGCCCAGAGGATAGGGAAACTTTCCCAGCTAGGAAGTCACAGATCCAGAGCCCAATCATTCTCTGATGCTCTAGAAGGAGGAAGAGACTCCTTCACCATGCCTGGGATCACTGCCAAGTCAACAAACTATTTAAAAACACCTGCTCTACCTTTGATATTTCCAGGTCTCCATTTTGGTGCCCTTTTCTCACCCTTGGGTGTCCCTTTGCCAGACCTCAGACAACAAGAAGTTCATTCCAGGCTTGCATGTGGAAAAGATGCTGCTCCCTGGGTGGGCATAGGCATGATCAGGGTGGAGGCAATGAGCAGATTGGCTGGGTGGGGGAAGGGGTTGCAAAGGTAAGTAGAGAGAGATCAAGTGAGGGGACAAGGCTAAGGTCAAGTCTGGAAGTCTCCAGCAGTCGGCTAGAATTCTGAGCCTCCTCTGCATGCAGTAATGAAGGAGGGAGGGGTCTGAACGGAGGGCGCTGAGTAGGGATGATGTCCAAAGGGTTGTTTGAGGAAGATTTACTGTGTTCTCCAAAGACGAAGGATGACCTGGCAGAAACAGAAGCAGGAAAATCTGGTAGGAGATGCTTGCGAGGAACCAAGAAGGCAAGGCTGGGCAGACTGTGACGATGGAAAGGAGAATGTTGGCAGAGACTATCGTGGTTTGGATGTAAAATATTTGCCACAGGCTTGTGTGTTTGAACACTTGGTCTCCAGCTAGTAACCTATTTTGGGAGGTCATAGAACCTTTGTGACTGTGACCTGGCTGGCAGAAATGGTTTTCTAAAAGTGAATTTTAAAGATGATCTCCCATCTAGTTCTGGTCTGCGTTCTCTGCTTCTTCATCCACCATGATACAAATAATGAGTGCTTACAAGTTCCTGTTATCATGGACCACCGCGCCACCATCTTCCTCTTCACAATCGAATATATCCCCTGACCTTTGAGCCAAAAGAAATGACTGTAATTTTTTTTTAAATACTTGATTAGATAAAAGAACATACACATATGTTAGTAACAAGCATAAGAATACAAATGCTTATAAATAGCTATGCTGGCTTAGTTTTGCCAACTTGATACAAGCTAGAGTTATCTGAAAGTAGAAAATATGCCTCCATAAGATCAGATTGTAGAGCATTTTATTAATTAGTGATTGATGGTAGGAGGCCCAGCCCATTGTGGGTGGTGCCATCACTGGGCAGAAAATGCTGAGTCCTATAACAAAGTAGAATGAGCAAGCTATAAGGAGCAAACAAGTAAGCAGTACCCCTTGGCTTCTGCATTGGCTCCTGCCTCCAAGTTCCTGCCCTGTTTAAGTTCTTATACTGACTTCCTTCAGTGATGGACTATAATATGGAAGTGTAAGCCAAATAAACCCTTTCCTACCCAACTTGTTATTTGGTCATGGTGTTTCATCTCAGCAATAGAAACCAACTAAGACAATGTCCCAACTGACCAAGGATGCCTGTGAGCTCCTCCCCATCCTACTTCCCAGCAAATTGTCCTGATTGTGTGGATTGTCTTGCTTATATCTTTACACCATCGGTATGGTTTTGTTGAATATAAAGATGACAGTGACTTACTCATTTACATTCTCAGTGGCTGTTCTTAATTTTTACATCCATTCACTCATTTGCTTATTGGCGTGTGTATGTATGTCCCTCATGTGTGTGCATGTATATGTGTTCATGTGTGTGTGAATGTACACATGTACATGTGTACTCGTACATGTGGAGGCCTAAAGTTGATATCAGGAGTATCCTTCAGTTGTTTTCCACTCTATTACTAAGGCAGGCTCTGGAAATTGAACTGAGAGCTCACTGGTAGCCAGTTCGCTTTGGGAATAGATTGTTTCTGCCTTCTAATTCTGAAATTAGGAGGCACTGCTTCACCTACTTGGCAGTCATATGGGTTCTAGGGATCCAAACCCTTTTTTTTTTTTTAAGATTTATTTATTTTATGTATATGATGAGCACACTGTAACTGTCTTCAGACACACCAGAAGAGGGCATCGGATCCCACTGCAGATGGTTGTGAGCCACTATGTGTTTGCTGGAAATTGAACTCAGGACCTCTGGAAGAACAGCCAGTGCTCTTATCCACTGAGACATCTCTCCAGCCCAGGATCCAAACTCTTATCCTTGCACTTGCATGGCAAGCATTTTGACAACTGAGCCATCTTTCTAGAAGCTGTATATTTATAAATTCATTCAATAAACTTTGATGTGATCCACATAATTTTCCATTAGGTGAATATATTCCAACATATTTATTTAGTCTTCTCCTAAAATATGTTTAAAGGGGCTGGTGAGATGGCTCAGCAGGTAAGAGCACCAACTGCTCTTCCAAAGGTCCTGAGTTCAAATCCCAGCAACCATATGGTAGCTCACAACTACTCATAATGAGATCTGATGCCCCCTTCTGGTGTGTCTGAAGACAGCTACAGTGTACTTATTTGTAATAATAAAATATCTTTGGGCAGAGTGAGTAGGGACTATGCAAATGTGGGCAAACCAGAGCGAGCAGAGATCCTAAAAGTCATTTCGCAACAACCAGATGAAGGCTCACAACTATCTGTATAGTTACAGAGTGTACTCATATACATAAAATAAATAAATAAATCTTTAAAAAAAGATGTTTAGATTGTTCCTCTTTTATTGTGCTTATGAATAAGGGGGAATACAAGTATTCCTTTTCTGACCTATATGAGTAATAATTTCTGAGGAGTTTTGGTTTTAGTGGGTGGTGATAACTTTGGGGAAGCTGAGATTCATTGGCCAGACAACCTTGCCCAATTGGCAAGCTCCAACTCCCAGGAAGAGACCCTGCCTCAAAAACCAAGATGGATGGTTCTTAGGGAACTATCCTCAGAGAACCTTCCACTGTATGCATATTTTTTTACAACCTACTTTAATAAGGGTTCAACCTCCCCTCCAGACCACCACCCACTAGAGGCAGTGGGAAAGAAAGGTTATTAGGATATAGGGGAAGTGGACCTATTTAGAAATAGTTCTTTGGGGCAATTCCAATCTTCATTATTCTCAGTCCATTCCACTAGCAAACATCAAACAGGAATCAGAGACTTCAGTCCAGTCCACTCAGCACAGAGCACACATGAATCAGCAAGGGCAGCTCAGTCCAGAAGAAACCATGAGTCTAACCAGCCTAGGTCCAGGGAAGGAGCAGGAAGCAGCAGGAATCTCACAAGAAGTTCTTTGGCAAGTTTCTCTCTACGAAGTCATCACAAGTAAAGATCAGCAATGCAATGTAAGGTGAACCAATATGTCTGCCATTAGTGATGAGTAGAGAGGTGGAGCGAGGCAAACCGAAGCTCGAGCTCCCACTGTCTGTGGGGTCATATTTATATTCTTTATAAACATCATGCATCCTTTCATGTGTTTGCTAGAGCAAAACATCCTTTCACCTGCGTCTTTTTCAGTTCATTTACCTGTCTGCTCTAGCAAAACATCATCATAACCTGAGTCTCCAAAGAAACCAGAAATTTCCACTTCATTTCACATATATGCTCTTGCACACACAGAAAAGCATATGCATGTGTGCACATGCATATACACACATAATAAATAGATGGAAAAAGAAAAGAGCAGAAACTTTCAGTGTTGAGATGTGGAGTGCTCTTCATCCGATGGTTCCTAGACAAGTTCAAAAGGCCTTGTTCCGGGAGCAGGTGTAGAGTGCTTATTACAGGATCAGTGGTCAATTTAAACAGCTTCACAAATATGTCACAGACATACCTCTTGTGAAGTATAATAAAAATTAGCTACTTGGAAAAATGGAATTTTAGAAAACTAAAGCCATATCAAAGATAAGCTCAGTTTTAGTTACTGTGTCTAATTGGTGTGAGTTGTAATTCTGAAAATACAGCGTGACAAGGTTTTCACAGCAGACTCTATGCAAAAGCAACCAAAGTGTCCACTGATGGATGAATGGTTATGAAGATGCAGTGTGTGGGGTAAAGAAATGGTCCAGTGTGTGAAAGTGTTCACCACAAAGGGTGATCATCTGAGTTCTATCCCCAGATCCCATGGAAGGATGGAAGGAGAGAACTGACTCCACAAACATGTCCTCACCTCCTCATGCCTGCCACGACACATGCACACTCGTGTGCATGTATTACACACGCACACACACACATACACACACACACGCCATAAAATGCAAATATTATGCACACACTATAAAATAAGACTTATACATGTAAAAATGCAATGTGCTGTAGAGTTTGAATCATCTTCACAAAGGAAGAAAGCTCTGTCACTTCCCACAGTGTCCCGATGACAGGATATTTGGTAAACTAGGGAATTCCTGAGGGGCATTACTGTATGGCACCTCTCATATGAGGTCATTAGAACAGGCAGAATTACAGTGAAAGAAGAATGGTGGCCACCAGGCTCTGGGGGAGGGGAGATGAGGAGTTATTGGCTATGAAATTTTATTTGGGGGAGATGGAAAAAGTCCTGTGTAGACTATGTATGCTTTACATGATTAAAAGAGTCTATGTAAAATTGTATGTTGCTATACATTTTTTTGTGTAATAGTCTGAATTTCAATAATTCTATAAGATCATTCACGTACTGGCACCTGTCCATGCTCGGCACTTTGAGTAGCATTGTTCCAGATTATAAATCTAATAAGACATTAATGGAAACATGGCCTGGGTACACAGTCACCTTTTGAAGATAATCCCAAGTCATTCCAGAGCTTGTTCCAATTGCCACTCCAGCCAGCAAGTGTGCTGGGAGCACACTCTGCCCTCGGCCTTGATAGTGCTGTCAATCTTTGATGAAAACTAACGTCTTCTTTCTTGGCCTGATTTTGCATTTCTCTGATTATTAATAAACTCAGGCCATTTTTGGTATCCTTATTGACCAGTTGAGTTTTGTCTTGTTTTCATTTTGTGAAATAACTGCTTAAACCCTTTGCTCATTATTGCATTGCTGGGATTTTTTACTATTGATTTGTGGAGATTCGTTGAGTTAATAAATATTTATTCAACAGCTACCGTATGCCAGGTACTCTCTTCTGTATTATAGATTATGAAGAAAATAGGCTGAAATTCCTGGCCTCATTTGGGAGTTTATAGAAACTGCCAGGGACACCACACACACACACACACACACACACACACACACACACACATTTATCTTTGGGTGTGTGTGCATGCATACCATGGTATGCTTAAGGAGAGCAGAAGACAACCACAGTCAGCCCTGGTCTTGCACGTTGTCTGAAGCAAAGTCTTATTGTTTGCTGCTGCCTTTGCCAGGCTAGCTGGCCCATATGCTTCTGGGGTTCTCCTGTCTCCTACTCCATCTCACGGTAGCAATGCTGGGATCCCAAGGCACACTACTGTACCCAGCTTTTATGTGGGCTCTGGGGAATCCAAGCTCAGTCCCTCATGCTGGTGTGGCAAATGCTTTATCCACTGGGCAAAAGTCCTGAGAGAGATAAGGAAGTGAACATGTAGACAGCTCTAAAGTTTCTGTGGGCTTCTTTGTCAATTGTTAATTTATGCATTCCAGATATCTCTTCATGATTTGTGACTTAACCTTTCACTCTCTTTAAAATATGTGTTGATAATATAAGTTATATAATTATAAAGCACTACCTTACCAACTTTTGGTTTAAATTCTCACAAAAGTTACCTTTGGAGAAAGTGACACAGGAAATAAATCCTCTACCAGTCTCTCCCATATAAATAACAAATTGTGGGTACGATTCACTGGATAATCTATCCTATTTCTTCTGGTCTGTTTTGCCATCTGTCACAAACCAGGTGTATATATCTGCTTAGATCTGTTTGCTTAATGCCATTGGCCCATTTGTTCACAGTCTATCTTCTATACTGGAATACTTACTACAGGATGTAGACTGTTTTTATATATAGCAGGACAGGCCATTTCTCCTTAATTTTTAAAAAACCCAATGCCTCTGCCCTTTGTGTTAAGATGTATTCATGGAGGAGTCTAGTGTGACAAGTATCCAGGGAGCACGGATTCAATTCAGTGCCCCTTTTCCACACCACAGCCATCACTACCCTACCTCGTGTCTGACTCACTTTACTTGCTGAGTGTCCTTCTGCCCCATTCATTCAGCTATACATGATAGCTTTTTGTTCTTCTTTGAAGTTGTGTATACATCTCTTTTTCAGTTCTGTTGATGGGACCTAGGCTGTTTCTGGATCTCAGCAATTGTGAAATGCTACAGTAAACATGAGGAAGATGGTATTTCTTAGAAAGCTGATTTCATTTCCTTCAGCTAAATAAGCAAGACTAGAATAGCTGGATCATATGGAGCTCTATTCTTAGGATTTTGAGCCATGTCCATAACGGTTGTCTCAACTTACACTCCTATCAACAGCATAAAGAATTGCTTCCCTCAAACCCTCACCAGCATTTGTTGTATGTTTATTTTTGATAATAGTCATTCTGAGTGCAGCAAGATGGAATCTTACTATGATCTGTGTTTGTTTGAGACGAGTTCTGGTTATGTAGCCCAGCTCCTACAACTCTAAATCCTCCTGCCTCAGCCTCTTAAGTTCTGGGAATACAGGTGTGCGCCTCCACATCTTGCTCCTTATAGGTTTTATTTGCACTTTATTCTTTTTATCAATAATGCCTTAGGTACTTTTCAGACCCCCATCCTTCCACATGAACTTTAGAGTTAGTATGTCCAACTATTTGAAAATCCCTTTGGGATATCTGACTGAAACTGAAATGACTCTCTAAATTTGAAGAGAACAAACTCCTTTTAAACTACAAGTTTTTAATCTAAGAGCATAGCTCTTCATTCTACATACTTAAATTTTTTTTCATATTTTCAAGGAGGTTAATTTATTTCTCTTTACAAAGGTCCTCTGCATCTTATTTTATGTTCATTCCTAAACACTTCAGTTACTGGTACTTTCTATAAGTGGCATCTATTAGACTATGCTTTCTGATTGCTTCTGAAGTACACAATATAACTCCACGTACCTTGTCAAATTTTAATTTAAAACACCTAAAAATTAGCCGGGTGGTGGTGACACACCCTTTTAATTCCAGCATTTGAAAGGCAGAGGCAGAGGCAGAGGCAGAGGCAGAGGCAGAGGCAGAGGCA